>BQNB010163588.1:0-14426 GCA_026074375.1 Tanacetum coccineum | reverse complement strand
CAAAATTGTTTAGTAACATGAGAAGGGTTACCAAGGGATATTCTAGGGAGGAAACACCTTTATGTGCCACTATACTTGTTTTTGACCAAACTGGTCAGGGTGAAGGATCAGCAATCCCAGCTGGATCCCAATACATACCCCTCATGGCTCCATCTACTGAACCACACCCAGATACATCAGCTCAATCACCTATTACTGAACCATATACATCATCCCAACAATTAACTAAACCACTAACTTCTTCAACAATTAGGGAAACTATCAGACAGGAAGTTAAGATTCCTCAGTCCAACTTTCCTACTCAGACCCTGGTTGCAAATGAGGCTGCATTTACAGGTGTAGATGTTGTTCATAGAGGGGCTGCCACTACTGTCTCTAGCATAGATGTAGGATAGGGAAGTGGTAACATCACTAAGTCCCCTACCATGCCTCATGATTCACCTCTCCTAGGAGGTCACACACCTGGAAGTGATGATGGCAGTATGACACTACATGAATTGACGGTTCTATGTATAAATTTGTCAAACAAGGTGGAAAGCTTGGAGACAGAATTGAAGCAAACAAAACAAATCTATGGTGCTACTTTTACTAAACTTATCAAAAAGGTAAAGAAGTTAGAGTAGACTGTCAAGACAAGCCAAGCTAGAATAAGAACAAAAATCATTGCTTCTGATGATGAAGAGGATTTAGTTGCAGAGGATCCTTCCAAACAAGGGAGGAGTATGATAGAAGAAATGGATTTGGATGCTGGAATTTCATTGGTTCCTCTACATGTTGAAGTTCAAGGGAGGTATGGACAGAATTTAGACACACAAGAAGGTTTTGGTGCTGGTCCAGAAGTTACTACTGCTGATGTAGAACTTAACACTACTAGTACATTTGTTAGTACTGCCAGTCCTCAAAGACATGAAAATACTACTGCTGATGATTTAACCCTTGCAGAGACATTTATGGAGATCAGAAAGAGTGCTGCTAAAGCTAAGGGCAAGGCTAAAATGGATGAAACTGAGTCTTCAAGAAAGATGAAACAGAGAGAGCATGTTCAAATTAGTAGGGATGCAAAAGTAGCTCAAAGCTACAAGAAGAGTTTGATGCAACAGAAAGATAGAGAATGGCTCAAGTACATCAAGAAGCTTAGGGTTTTACAGATGCTGAACGGGATGATGTATTGGCTAGAGTTGCAGCAGATGAAGATTTTGTTCAACAGTTACAAGATGGTGAAAATTACAGTGAAGAAGATTTACCAATAAAGCTTGTAGACTTGTCAATCAAAGAAATAAGTTCTTTGCTCAACAAAGAGTTGAAGCTAAAAGGAACAAGCCAATGACTCCTGCTCAACAAAAGGAATATATGTCAAATTATATCAAGAACCAAGAAGGAGGTTATTCTATTAAACAATTGAAGTCACTTTCATTTGAGCAGGTTAAAGAAATATTTGAAACTACTATGAGGAAGGTACAATATTTTGTGCCTATGGGATCTGAGTTGGAGGTTCAGAGACTGAAAAGAGCAGGTCAAGAAGTTTTAGAAGAGCCTATTAAAAGACAAAAGATTGGAGAAGCTTTGGGTTCAGGTGAAGAATCAGCAGAAAAGGAAAAAGAATTATCTGAAGAAGAACTACAGAAATTGTTAGTGATAGTTCTAGTGGAAGAAGTTTATGTTGAAGCCTTACAGGTCAAATATCCAATCATCGACTGGGAGGTTTACTCTGAAGACACAAGAAGGTATTGGAAAATTATCAGAGTTAGAAACCATACAGAAGCTTATCAGATTTTTGCTAAGATGTTGAAGAATTTTGATAGAGATGACCTGATTAAGCTTTGGGATTTGGTTAAAGAGAGGTTCGGTACAACAAAGCCTACAGCTGATAAAGAGAAGGAATTGGGGGTTGAACTGAAGAGATTATTTGAACCAGATAGTGATGATACTCTATGAAAGCTTCAAAGGTATATGCATGATCCTTTGGTATGGAGGCTTTATGATACATCTGGTGTTCACCATGTATCTTCAGTAAGAGGACATAAAACCTTTATGCTAGTTGAAAAAGAATATTCATTGACAAGAGGGCTTATGACTATGATGTTGGCTAACAAGCTTCAAGTGGATCAATATTCAAAAATGGCAAATGAACTCTTAAGGAAAATTTTCATTATAGCAAACAAACCAAGACACTAAAATGTTTAGAAGCATCCTCTCAGCACAGATGGTTTAATTCAGAGAAACTTGATGAGTAACAAGATAAATATCAAGTTTAGGGGAGGATTGCTGGGAATAAAGGCCTCTCAAGTTTCTACTATTGGTTAAAGAAACTACTGTTGATGAAGATTAGAGAAAATAGTCTAAGTTATTAATATTGTTAGTGTTATAGTTAGTACTGCCAGTACAAAGTGTTAGTACTGTCAGTTTATTAATACTGTTAGTTATATAGTTAGTACTGCTAAAGTGATATGCATGAGATATACTAGGAATAGATATGCACTGATCACTTGACGCGTTTTGTAAGCCCATTATAGTTTCTTAGTGTATAAAAGAAACCCTAAGGCATGGTTAGAATAATATATAGATCTAGAAATCATTTTCTAATAGTTAGTATTCATAGTTTCAAGGTTATTCTATAACTTTGATTATGTTTAATATATTGAAAGTTTAGCAGGATCTTATTTTACTGTTTCATTGTTCTTCTTAGTATTACAAACTAGTTTCCGCATAGTTTGTAGTATTCACAATCTTAGTTTCTATTATAGTTGTCTTGGATCTATCCAACACAACTAAGCTTTAACAAGCTAAGTAAGATCTATTCAAAAGGGATCAACAGTTATTCTAGCAAGAACTATGTTAGAAAGTTTCTTAGGGATCTACATCCTAAATGGAGAGCAACGATCACGATGATCGAAGAGTCGAAAGACTTGACATCAGTATCACTTGATGAACTCATCAGGAACCTAAACGTTTACGAATTGATCACCAAGAAAGATTCTGAAATAGTCAAAGGTAAAGGTGAAAGGAGATCTATTGCCTTAAAGGCTAAAAAGGAATCTAGTAATGATGAAAGATTGACTTCTAGATGTGAAGACGAAGAATACGCCATGGCATTTAGAGACTTTAAGAAGCTCTTTAAGAGAAGAGGTAGGCTGGTAAGACAACCATGGAATGACAAAAATTCATTCTAAAGAAGCCGAGATGACAAGAATGGCAAAAGTGAAAGGAAGTGTTTTAGATGCGGAGACCCAAATCGTCTTATCAGAAAATGTCCGAAACCACCGAGAGACAAGAGCCAAAGGGCCTTTGTTGGAGGTTCTTGGAGCAATAGTGGTGAGGAAGATGATGAAAAGGCTAACGACAACGTGTCTCATGGCTTAAGCATCTAGTGCGGTACATTTCAAATCCTCTTATTTTAGTGATGAAAACTCTTTAATAGATGATTTTACTCTAGATAGCGAATATAATAAATTATGTAAAATGAGTTTTAAAATAAACACTAAAAATAAACGGTTAAAAGCTATTAAAATAGTTTAGAAAACAAAATTAGTAAGCTAAAAGTAAAAGTGTCAAAGCTCGAGAAAAATAAGAAAGTTGATCTCGAGTGTATAACATGTCAAAATCTTAAAACTTAAAACGAGAAACTAAAAGAGGAAGCTTCCAAGCTAACTCAGTTTGAAAAGAGCACACACTCACTTAATGAAATGTTAAGTTTTCGAAAACCCTCTAGAGATAAATCGGGTCTAGGTTTTAACTCATTTGAAGCATCAACAAGCGAGACCAAGCAAGTAAAATTTGTAAAATCTCAAACCGCTGAAACAATAGGTGACGGCACCCTGATTAAAGGGGACGGCCCCCTGATTGTCTAGCCGACCCCTAAAATAAATCAGGGACCGTCTGACTCATTGACAAAAAAAGAAAAATCTGTTTCATTTTCAAAATCTATTTGGGGGTCCTAGACCAAAACATATAATGGTAAATAACGTTAAAGTTCTCGTTTCTAGTGATGATGAGGTTAAACGTTTTTATAAACCTTCTTTACAACCCAGAGTTGGATTTGCACAACCGCATTTCATATCAAAAACTCCACCTTATAGAAGAATTAATAATTCTCATCTTCGATCTAAAACACCGCAACCAAAGAGAAATCTTGGACGACAAAATCGTCCATACAAGTTTTCTATAACTAACTTCCAACAACAAAGTTACATGCCGTGGGGAATTTGTCCTCCATTTGTACTTCCTAATCAATTGCAAGGGATGTTTAATACTAACAATTTTAGACATGAGATATTGAGGACCAATTGTTTGAGTTGTTATGTCATATAAATAGATATGCATTGGAATTGATTTGGAGCCCGACGAGTGGATCAATGATAGTGGATACACTAAACACATGACGGGCAACCGAAAGTTTTTCTCCACCTATAAGGCATATAATAGGGGTAACGTTATTTTTGGTAGTAATCTACGCGGTAACATCATTGAAAAATTTACAGTTTCTCATGACTCCCTTAATATTGCAAATCTAGAACATGTAGATTAGGTCACGCAAATATGCGACTAATTTAATTCGTTAGCACTAAGAAACTAGTTAGAAATTTACCCAAGCTTAAGTTTGATCAACATTTATGTGATGCTTGTAAATTTAGAAAATAAGCTCACGCTAGTCACAAAGCTAAGAATATGGTCTCTATGACTAGATACTTAGAACTTCTACACATGGATCTCTTCGGTTCATCCGCAGTACGGAGTTATGAAAGAAACCTCTACACCTTAGTAATAGTAGATGACTATTCTAAGCATACATGGACAAGATTTCGTAAAACCAAAACCGAGGCTTTCGAGCAATTTAAAATTTTTAGTTGGAAAATACAAAATCAACTAGGATGTCTAATAGTTTCAATTAGGACGGACCATGGTAGATAATTTGATAAAGAAGTGCAATTTGGAGATTTTGTAATGCCAGTGGAATTACACATAGCTCCACACACTCCACAATTAAATGGTGTTTTAGAAAGAAAATACAAGACTCTTAGGGCATGTCCTGAGATTTCGGATGCCTTGGGTGAGGCATAGAAAAATGCCCCTCGTAAGCGAACAACACACTTTTTTAGAAGTTTGTTACCTAGGCAAGTTATGCCGCATCCCCATGCCAATTTTTCATTAGTAAATAAAATGGTACGGTATAAGATATAAACTTTGAATTACAATTTCGAAATACGACTCTAAAAGCAACGTAGTAGCTTGTATCTTGAAAAATAAACATCGATGAAATATATATCATAATCAACTGTACACGACGAAAATGCATCACATGAATTCCAAAACTATAAAATTAATAACAAAATAAGCATATATTTTAAGATATTAATATCTAATGTAATAAACTAATACATTTTTAGTTAAAAAAACTAATACGTTTGAGTTTTTCTACGTCTTTAATCCATATTGCATATGAGAATAATGGATAATCCATATTGCACATGAGAATAATGGTATATTCATGTATTCAATAAAATGCTTTGCATAGAACTGAATTTTTGGTACAAGTAAAGTACACAACACAAGAAGCATACAAGTTTTATTAAAAAAAATATGCATGCTGGTAATTTTAAAAACACATAATTTCCATTAGTTATATTGTCAACTTCCTACCCACATGGGTAATCCTACTCAACATCTTAAGTTAATAATTTTTAATCTTTTTGTCTTTTGCTTTTCTCAATACATCATCTTCTTGTTCACAATTGTATTTTTCCATCCATTTCTACCAGAAAACAAATTATGGGATCTAGTCTTTCATACTTTATTTCTAGAGTTAATTACATGGATAGTCCTTGTGGTTTGTCCAAAATTAAATCTATCGTCCCTGAAAGTTAAAAGTTGCATGAATAGTCCTTAACTTTGCAAAAGAATTTCACCCACGCGTGGTCCCTCGTATTAACTTTAGGGACTATCCATGCAACTCTAAACTTTGTAGAAAAGGACCACTGTGACATTCTTTTGCAAAGTTAAGGACTATACATGCAACTTTTAACACTCAAGGATGATAGATGCAATTTTGGACAAACCACTAGACCAACCATGTAATAAACTCTTATTTCTACCTAATATAAATGAACTTTATATTTGATACCCCCAAAACTTGCTGCCCTGGGTTGTCGCCCACCTCGCTCGATACCAGGGCCGGCCCTGAGGACTCTATAAGAAATCAGTAGAATGATGTTAAACGAACAAGCGTTATCACAAAAGTTTTGGTGTAACGGCGTAGATACATAAACCTGCATACTTAACCGAATCTTGATTAGATCCATCTTAGGAAAACACCATACGAGCTCTTGAGAGGTAGGAAACCTACTCTTGATTAGTTTACAGTGTTTGGAAGCAAATGCTTCATCCTAAACACAAAATACTACTTAACCAAGTTTGACCCAAAGTCATACGAAAGTGTCTTTATTGGATACTCCAAAAATAGAAAAGCCAACATTATCCTAAACAAACACACAATAAAAATCAAAGAATCACTCAACGTGACATTCGATGAAACTCCTCCCCCATCTAAAACATCACCCTTGGTAGACGATGATTTAGATGAAGAAGAAGTAATTAAGGTTACCAAAAGGAAAAACTTAGAAAATGACATTGAGGATGAAACTTTAGAAATTGAAAAAATTGTCAGTATTAAGGAATCTAAGAATCATCCGTTAGACAACGTCATAAGAAACCTTAACCAAAGAACCCTTAGGCACAAGACCAAGACAAAAGTAATTTCTTTTGTTTTATATAAATAATTGAATCTAAAAATTTTAGTGATGCATTAAAGGACGAAAGCTGGGTAGTCGTCATGCAAGAAGAATTAAATCAATTCATCTCTAACGATGTTTGGGAGTTAGTACCTTCACCTAAGAATGTTAATATTATAGGAACTAAGTGGGTATTTAGAAATAAACTTGACGAAAGTGGCGTCGTGTCTAGAAATAAGGCTAGACTAGTAGCACAAGGTTATAATCAACAAGAAGGTATTGATTATGATGAGACATATGATCCCATAGCTAGATTAGAGTCAATTAGGATTTTATTGGTTATGCTTCTGCCTTAGATTTTAAACTATTCCAAATGAACGTAAAAAGTGCATTCCTAAATAGTTTTATCAATGAGGATGTATACATGGCACAACCTCCGGGATTCATTGATTTCAAAAAACCTAATCATGTTTACAAACTTAAAAAAGCTTTGTATGGTCTTAAACAAGCTCCTAAAGCTTGGTACGATAGATTAAAATCTTTTCTTATTAAACATGATTATACCATGGGAATGGTAGATAATACACTTTTTACAAAGAAGAAAAAGTCACACCTCATCATTACAAGGGCATGATAGGTAGTTTATTATAACTAACGGCAAGTAGGCCCGATATCGTGTTTAGTGTCTGCCTCTGTACACGCTTCCAAGAGGATACCAAAACTTCTCATCTTGAAGCGGTTAAGCGTATCTTCCGATACATTAAAGGCACCGGGTACCGGTATAGAAACTGTAGTATATGCCGACTCTAATCATACGGGATATTATGTGGATCGAAAAAGAACTAACGGTATTTGTACATTCGTAGGATATTGTCTAACATCATGGTTCTCGAAGAAACAAACCGCTCTTGCTATCTCCACTACTGAAGCCGAATACGTAAGCGCGGGAAGGCATGTCAACAAGCACTATGGATGAAACAAGCTCTAATTGACTATGACATCCGACTTAATGATGTTTCGATTATGTGCCACAACAAAAGCGCGATTGAATTAAGCAAAAACCCCATGCAACACTTGCGGACGAAACACATCGAAATACGTCATCATTTCCTTTGGGACAATGTCCAAAAAGGAAACATCTCCATAAAAAAAGTTTTGTCTAAAGATAATATCGTCGACATTCTTACTAAACCCCTCAAACGAGAACTGTTATATTATCTTTGACTAGGTCTAGGAATGATGGAACACTTTCCCTAAAATTTTCTCTTTTTTTCTACTAGTCTCGCTTCTAGTCTATCTTCTACTCTATGCATCATGACAACTTAATTATTTCATCTGAAATATTTTAAGTGTTTTAAATTCGCGAAATGCAAATTAAAATGTCACTGTTTCTGAAAAATTCATCAAACTCAAACCCAAAAACCTTCCACTGGTGGCGGTCCTGTAAATATGGACGGACACCAGATTTAATATGGACGGTCCCATATATATCCGGGACCGTCGGCAGCCGACATCATATCCTCATTTTTATTTTTTAAAACCAAAAACCAAATACACCCTTCTCTCTGTCTTGCTGTGAATTGATGAATCAAAAACACTTCAAAACATAAAATCAACCATTAAAACTTCAATTGAAGGTGCAATCATCAACAATTATCATCTATAACATCATATACATCAACAATTGTAAGTAATTTCATCATTTTTTTCCTTAATTCGTGTCTAGGTTTCTATTGAACACAAAATCAAAATTTGAGTTTTTTTCAATTTTTCATGTGTTTTCATCAATTAAGACTAGGATTATACAGTGTATAACTATTATGCTTCCCGTAAATGTAGGATTTGCATAATTGAGTATGCTTGAAAATTTTCGACATACATAAAACCCCCAATTCACTTTCAAAAAAATTCTCACGTCTAGGAAGATCATAAAAATATTTTCATGCATTGTTAATACATTTCAAACATATTTTTGCACTCATGAATGATGAACTCGTGATTGTTGACCGAAATATATAACTAATATATTTTTTGACACGTTCACATGAGCAAAATTGAAGTAAGGAGTGTTTAGGTTATCTCATAGGTTTTGTTTAGAGTCGAGATAACCACACATTCACATTTGTTGCATATAGACACACACTAGTCATCAAATGTTGGCATCTTCATATATGTCTATATGAAGTCATTATTTTCTCTTTTTAGGTTTAAACATGAATCAACTTCTTTAAAACGAGCTTCAACTTACAAAAGCTTATGTTCCTAAAGTTTCAAAGGATGCGTACATCCCCACAAACCTAAAAAAGAATAATAAAAAATATAGAGTCATGAACCATTCATGAAGGTCGAGTTGTTCATCTATCCTTCATAAAACAATATCACATCAAAACAATGTTTGAAACAATAAATCTTCAATGTATATACAACATCAACGAACCTATCTATCCAAGATTCTTAATTGAATTTTACTCTCTAAGTTAAACTCATAAGAGATGTGGATCAATCCTTTTCCATTCATTTTTGGATTATAGGTGAAGAATTTTCTTTCACCCTTAAAAAGTTGCCTATATTCTTGGCATTTTGGGAAAAGGGCAATGTGCCTACTCGGAAGGATGTTCTCTCAATTCTCTCAAAAATAACCAAGAGGTCGAAGACCCATATCACACCTACATTCCTTATCCAAATGAAATCAAATAATATATTCAAACAGCCGTAAACCTACATCCGAAGACACACTACCCAACAAAATTCATAAATCTAAACTCTGTACTGACATACGACAATGGAATGAAATAATTCGTCAAAACATCGTAAGAAAATGTGAAATGTGTAATCACATCTCGGCCTCCTCCTATCATATGCTATATTGCATTGTGACCGAACAACCCTATAATCTCTCTTACTTTATTTCCAAGCGAATCTCAAATGTCAAAAATCAGTCTAACACACCAATGACATATGGCATGTTGTTGACTCGTCTTTTTTGTTATACAACATCATTGTATACACATCTAAATCATTCCTAATATCAATCATTCCCTCATGTCATGGCATCTATGGGACATTACGATGATTATTTCAACAAAGACTCGAAAGTTCTGAGTGATGATAAAAGCAAGGGGAATACTTAAGTCTGTCGAAAAAAGACTCCGAAGGTAGTTAAAGAATAAATGAATGTAACGAATTATGTTATTTAGGCTAATTTCCATTATGTGCACCTAGAACTAACTTAATTTTATTCTAGTGGTACAATTAATTATACTTATATTTAAATGACATGCCTAGGATCAATGCCTACTATGGATTAATAGATGTTTATCTAAATATTTGTCTAATTGATGTTATATCTCTCTAGAAATAATTGCACCCTTGTAAGGCCTAAAGACACAGGATTTGCTGCAAATAACCATTTATGGTCCTTCTTTTTCTGCCTAGATTTGAAAGACTGGGAAAACTGGTAATTTTTGTAATTCCCAAGGGACGAATCCCAGATATAGGGGGCGACCCCCTAACATATCCGGGACCGTCCACCTATTTAAGGGACCGTCCACAGTAACAACAATTATTGTTTTCTTTCTGTAACTTTGACCACCTTTATCTTAGCCACAACTACTCCTGCCAAGAATTCACAAATATATTTTGGATTTGAGGATTCTAACACTAACCTATACCTCAAATACCTCATCTTCTCCATTATAAAATGACCTCATCATCTTCACTTCTCATCACACCTTCATCTTTACCATTCTCAATCCTTATTTCTAAATGGCATCTTCACAAAACTCCTCTCCTAAACTCTTCAAGATCCCTAGAAATATTACTGCAAAAGACATATGGGGAAACTCTATGACCCAACTCAAGATGAAAACACAACTTCTCCACAATTCCCACTTTAACCCAATCTTGAAACTTCTCTTGCCCAAGATGCATCATCTCACCTTTCTTCTCAACCATCATCTTCCAAGCTTTCTTGGAAACCTAGAATTTCTGTTAGACCAATTTGGAAGAACAATAACAACAACCATTCTACTCATAATACATCACCACCACAATCTCTAAAACTTACTAGTCCCCCACTCTCACCACCTCACTCTCTATCTCCACCACCTCAATCACCAAACCAAATTAGGGATTAAATGGTGAATGAAATCAATGAGCTTCATCACCTATCACATCTCATTGATACCAATCTCCAAAATGCAACAAATATTTTCACACAATCACCACCATCGGCACCATCTACACCATCACCCATGATTCTCCCTTATACCCTTGACCAAGTCAACATTCATGGGGTGTATTGCCATTGTTTCATGTACAACCAAAATCAACTAATCCTTGAGAGAGGATCTCAATTAGATCTAGTTTCTCTTCACTCGACCCCCTCTACGTGTCTATGTTCCCGTAAATAATTCAACACCATGTTCACCACCACCAAACGCTTCCGCGCCACCAACATCTCCACCCTCAAACTAAACATCTTTTATGTTTAGTTTCAAATAAAGCATCTCTACTCCTTTTGCAAGTAAATCCTATGGTTTTTGACCCATTAGGATAGTTGTAGCTTTAATGAAATGTATAATCATACTTTATGTATGACTTTCTTATTACAATGAATGAATATATTTTAGTTTTTGGTATGGTGGTGGATATATTTGTTGTAGTTAGTATATATAAGAGTGTACATTATTTTAGATTATTGTATTTTTTCTAGCCAATATATTATTTTTGTGACAATTACTACTAGTTGGGTATCTTGCACTTATATACTAACTTGTTTTTGTAGCAAGTCATCATAGCTCGATTCCTTGGTGCCCTCAACAAAGGGGAGTATACATCAAGGGGGAGCGCTAGCATCGTCGATTCTTTTCTCATCTACTCGACGACTAACCTTTTTGCTTCGACAAAAGGGGGAGAAATAGACTAAAACTCATTAATAACTGGTAAACTTTGTTTTTCCATAAAATGAGTTTATATTTTGTCATCATAAAAAAAGAGAAGATTGTTAATACAAATAATGTCTAAAAATGTTATTTATATTTTTTGACCTCTCTATGTTTTGATAATGACAAAATATAAAAACGTTCTACGTTAAAAAAACAAACGTATATAAGTTATTAGTCGTAAATTTCTATTTCGACGTAAATCACATAAGGTATGTACAAACAAATCATTAAACTTGTTTAGTGATCAAAGATATACCTTCTTGTTTTAAACTTTATATTTTTACAAATTTAACAAAACCTTTTTACAAAAATAAATTAGACAAAATATTTTTGTAATTAAAAGAAATGTTTTATTTAAATATATAATTTGAAATCTGGTTTTCCTCTTAAAAGGATCTTGCATTTACCAGAAAAACATTTCCTCACTAAAAGACAATAAAATGGAGCCTCTACCTAGGACGATCCCTAAATAGGTAGGACGGTCCCTAACATATCTGGGGCCGTCCCATATTAATGGGACTGTCCACGGCTAGGACGCTCCTCTCTCTTGCCTATAAATATTGGACTGTTCTCGGTTATTTTCCAACCCTTTTGCATACATTTCTTTTTGTTCTAAATCTCTCTCTACATATCTCTACGTCTCTCTTAATCTTTGATCATAAACTTGTTTAATCTTGTTTAACAAGTGATCCATTATTTCTTCCCTCAAGTGCAAGAGAATAAAGCTCGTATTCGTCAAGAAATGATGTGTTATAGTTTAGTGAGTCTATATGTAACCTTTGTTACGATCTTCTTTTAGATTCGATCTCCTTATTCTCATTCTTGTGTACTTGTGTAGATCCGGATAGTGTATAAGTTCGGAAGTGTTATTTGTGTGTCGGTTAGTACTTTAGTCCTTAAAATACACTTGTGGAGTGGTAGATAGGTTCTAGTTAAGATTATGACTCGACATCTAGCTTAGTGTCAAAATTTGGTATAAGCGACTTGTAACAATTTTCTCCGCCTGAAGGGAGCTTGTTGACATAGTGAAATATCGAGTTGGATACTTGAGGAGTGGAGTAGGGTGAAGAAGAGCTTCGGTGTTGTGGTTTGATTGTTCTATCTTTTTACTTTTATCTCTTCATTTATATTTCATAGTTATTGTATTTATACTGTTTATGCTTATATGTATTATTCATATATACATTGTTGATTGATCTCACATAAAGAAGAATCTAAATTTATAAACAAACTTTTTAAACGTAAATTAATGGTGAAACTATTCACCCCCCCCCCCCCCCTTTTTTTCTAGTTTTCACACGCCCGATCCTTTACCCACATAATAATCTTGAGTATCAAATAACTTCTCTATATCCATATCAAGATTAATACGGTTAAGTGGAGAATACCCGTGATTTGGTTGCGGAGACGAAGATAGTGAGTCGAAAGACGAACGATACATTGTATTTAGTTGTTTGTAAAAAGATTATTAAGGGTTATATGGTAGATTGGATGGATGATTTTGATAATAAGGTATTAGCTGTCTCATTCGTGATTAGATAAGGATTGTCATGAGGCTGACTCATTTTTGATTAGATTAGGATTATCATGTGCTGTATTAGATAATTAATTTTGGTCTATCCCTTTATAGTCGGTAGTTTCCTTGGATAATCCGAGATCTCATGTGTATATAAAGATGAATTGTGAATGAATAAAGATCATGGGGAAATAAACATTCAATATGGTATCACAACCTAAAGATCCTCTCCTAAAAACCCTAAACAACTAAGCCATTTTTTTCGTATCTCCCTACATGTATATTGGCTGCCATTAATTCTTTTAGCATAGCTTGCCATCTAATTCCATATTTAATTAATATCAATATTCCTTTACTTTGTTGCCATTACAAACGCTATTTGATGTTCACTGCCGCTTCACATATTTAATTGTTTTTCAGCTTGCTATCTTTTATTTAATTGCCGCTGTTAGTATTAATTATGATGAGTGGATCTTCTACCACTCAACGTACTGGTACGAATGAAAAGGGGTTGCAATCTAGTTCTTATATGAACAAGCAAGATAGCCCGCACGTTGCGGCGGACCTTAATTTTTTACGAATCGATTGTGAATGAATATTTTTACATATGCATTTTCAAGGATATGTATATAAATGAGCCGAAAGCAATGTGTTACTTCTTTATTCACTTAAAAGCTTGCAACAGTAACTAAACATAAACTATTATAGCAAGCTTTTAGGTATACAGCGCCGATCGTTCTTTTTGTGTTTCTTTTATGTTGGCTTCCATATTCTGGCTCATGTGCCTGACAGTTGCAAACCCGTGTGTGTAAAAGAGTTTATCAGTCTTATTAATGGATATTTCAAATGTAAAAGCTTTTAGGTATATGTTTCTAGCAGTAGCAGTACATAAGATACAGTGAACATACATACATAAAGATTTCATAGGTAGATTGCATACACATTGTAGGACTGCGTGTGCTTTGCTGCCGATCGTTCTTTTTGTGTTTCTTTTATGTTGGCTTCCATATTCTGGCTCATGTGCCTGATAGTCGCAAACCCGTGTGTGTAAAACAGTTTATCGATCTTATTAATGGATATCAAGTCAAATGTTAAGTAATTTATAAATCTTGTGCGTTTACCTGTGAGTTCGGCATGATATGCTTGGTGTCCATTTACGGTATAGTATTAGTTCAATCGTTTTATTGTAATTTGTTGGCCTTTAATCAACAACATTTACAATTTCTGCTTTGTGATAAT
>BQNB010163587.1:0-14427 GCA_026074375.1 Tanacetum coccineum | reverse complement strand
GCTGATGTATTTGACTGCATCAAGACCAGACATCATGTTTGCTGTTTGTGTCTGTGCTAGGTTTCAAGTCACTCCAAAAGCTTCTCACTTACATGCAGTTAAAAGGATTTTTAGATACCTCAAACATCAACCCAAACTAGGGTTATGGTATCCTAGGGATTCCCCTTTTGATCTAGAAGCTTTCTCAAATAGTGATTATGTAGGAGCCAGCCTTGACAGGAAATCAACAACTGATGGATGTCAATTTCTTAGTAGAAGACTCATATGTTGGCAATGTAAAAAGCAGACAATTATGGCAAATTCTACTACTGAGGCAGAATATGTTGCAGCTGCTCATTGTTGTGGGCAAGTACTATGGATACAAAACCAGATGATGGATTAGGGTTTTAATTTTATGAATACCAAAATCCATATTAACAATGAGAGTAGCATTTATGTTGTTAAGAATCCAGTCTATCACTGAAGGACCAAGCACATTGAGATTCGGTATCACTTTCGCGGAACGACCTGGACTTACCTAATACTATATTACACTCGAATAGGGCATTTTGGTCATTTTTTGTCGAGTTTCGGGTCTCGGCTAAAACTAAAAAGTTGTCCGGAATATCGTTTTACATAAAATTTCTTTTTTGTCCGAAACGTGAAAATGTGATTTAGTGTGTCGTTTAGAACGGGTCAGAATTGATTATATATATATGCAAAGTCAAACGCGACAATAACTTGACAAATATAAGTCAAAAGAGTCTAAGTACTAATGAAATAATATCGGGAAGATATTTAGAGAACGACATATATTTTACGACCATTGGTCGGGTCTAAAAGCGTGAAGTCAAACAAGGTCAACGTTGACTTTTGAAAGTCAACGGGACAACATCAAACTAAAAGGGTCGTTTGTATAAAAATAGTAACTTTGGTAATATACGGGACATAATCCCGATATGGGTAATAAATAACCAAATTGAAAGTCGAAATTTCGACGAGATAAATAAATATTTTTACAAATATAATTGGATGCCGAGACTTACCAAAAATGGTAACTTTCCAAATGTGGTAACTTTCCTAAAATAGAAAGTTTCCTAAAATAGAAAGTATTCGCTTAAGCGATGTATGATATAAATAAAAGAACGATCACAACCTAATATTGTGGGACTGTAGGATCTAAGGCGCAAGTGGATTTCTCATCACATGTGTATTTTATACGATTTCTATCGTTGCGATGTACGCATCATTCGGTCGTACTTTATTATATAGTAACCGAGCGACATAATTATAGGTCGCGGTCGAGTTCGTTATCGGTGACGCTCCGTGATTGATTGATTATTGACTGTGGTCTTCAATCAAGGTGAGTTCATAGCCCCACCTTTTCATTTTTAATGGTTTTCTTAAACTATTTTTGGGGTGAGAATACAATGCTTGTTTTTACCAAAAAAAACAAAAATAACAAAAAAAAAAATAAAACAACTTATCGGTTACTACTACATAAGCGTTACATGAATGTTTTTACTAAAGCTTTTACTTGTCACCCCAGATTTCTAATACATGTATGGAAACATGCTTGTTTTAACCGAATAACTTATCGGTTACTACTACATAAGCGTTACATGAATGTTTTTACTAAAGCTTTTGCTTGCCTACCACATGATTTCTAATACATGTTTGATACATGCTTGTTTTATAAACTGGACACAAAGAAACTTTATGGTAGCAACTGGACCCAAATATGAGGTCAATTGCATGAGTAGTTTATAGCAAAGACACACATCATGAACTGTTAATTGTACTATAATGTGAGCGCTAGTACAGAATAAATAGATACTAAGGGTTTGCCAGCCCTGTCGGGGGTGGTCTGAATCGAACCTTATCGAGCACCAGTCAACGTACAATTTTATTTAATTTTAGGTATAAAGGCAATAATACCTAGTTATGGGGCAACATGAATTACATACAAGATATGTGTTAACGTCAAGGCTTCGGTGTCATGAGCTCAATGCAATCAAGATTTATACATTGCATTCGTTGCAATGTATTCTGTTGAATTATACTTTGAAATACTGTCGCTGGCTGATCTTAAACCTTGTGGTCCACTATTGAACATTACTTGATTTATTGAAACATTCCTTGGATTTCGATAACCATTCGTCCTAAATGCTGTAACGTCTACTTTTCTTACAGGATAATTCTTGAACTATTCAATACTTGACTTTTACATAAAAACCTAAGATTCACCAACATTATTGTTGACGTTTTTGCATGTATTTTCTCAGGTTATTATATTGCTAGCTGAGCATGGGAGCATTTGAGTCGCGTGGATATCAAAACTCAAGGACTTAGTTTTCTTCACATTCGATAACTATTTTTCCTTAGATAGACAAAATGAGTCACGATTGAAATCTGGTAATCTTGTTAAATCATAAATTATTGGGACCTGAATTTACTCTGATTTATTTAAATCGAATGTGACATTTTATCAAACGTCTCTTTAGAGGTCGTTTACTGTAACTTGTACTTTATACTATGAAGTGGCACCCCAAAGTGGTATTCCGCTGCGTTGTGATTTTATGGGGGTGTCACAAAATACTCCTTCAATAATCATGCAGATCCCCCTTCCCAGGGATCATCCTCTCACTCTCGCTCTAGTATCTAGCAAAACCGAGGGAATCCATCTCCTCCCCCGTATGTAATCCTAAAGCTACAATAAACTGCCTCCAACTCATACGTCTCCTGGCTCCTCCTAGCTAAAACTGGATAGTGCCCGGAGTATCCAAATTAAGCAATACCTCTCCAAATCTAAGTGTGCTAAGGAACTCTAAAATGAGCTCCCTAACCAGTATGCCTCTAATATCAAACAATCGCCTCCAAGCTAGCTAGTAAACACTACAACCCCTCCATCATCACAGTGCTCCATCAGCATCCTAGCATCTAAAACATCCCTCATCAGCTCGGGCATACCCCGAAAGTCTACAACATAAACCCTATGTGTATCCCTATCGTGAATCCTCTCCAACCTCTCCTCGAAATCAGCTATATCCACATCAGTGTACTCTAAACCCTGGTACCTAAGGAATGGGTGTCTCTGCTCACGTAGTGGTAAGGGTGTCATATCTGAAAAATTAACAAGATAAGTACAAGAATTACAAAATCTAAACATTTTGTTCTGAGGGAGGATACGGTGTATTCATAAATGGATACGCCGTATATAAAGATTAGAAGTTAATACGCCGTATAGATGTGAGTCAATACGGCGTATGCGCATCAAAGTTCAGGATCCTTTTTAGATCAATACGTCGTATTCACTTTACTGAATACGTCGTATTGAGTCTTCAAGATTTGGGTAAAATTGAGTCAATACACCATATCTATGTGATTGGATACGCCGTATTGCTCTGCAGATTAAAATCGAAAAGGGGTTTTCTCTTTCTACCCATTTTGACCCATTCACAATTTACCAACAATACTTGTTACAATTCTAAGAGAATAAGGGAAAGCTTAATCAAAGCATTCTACGGTAAAACATATCTAATCCTTAAAACCAAATCCAAACCCTAATTAATTTCGAATCCAAAAATCAAATGGAAATTAGGACAAATTAGGTTCATTACCTTTTGGTGGTTAATCAAGAGAGATAAAGCAAGAAGAGGATGATTGATTCTTTAAGATATTTTTGTGGTAAAAACTTTTGTTTGTGTGGAGTGAAAAAGTGTGGTGAAAACAGATCCGGCATATCAGTTAGGATATTATACCCAAACTCGATACGCCCTATTGATTCTTGATTAATACGCCGTTTTGGCGAGTTTTTATTGACTTAGTCAACTTCTGATGAAAACAATGGATACGCCGTATAGGTTTTAACCTAATACACCATATCCGTTCTTGGAGACCAATTTTCCTAATTTAAAAAGTAAATAAAATGTACCTTGGCCTCCGCAACATTCTTGTATAAACACCATCCTTATAATATCGCTTAGGGTCGAACGGAATGACAAACGACACATATAAACTCATAATGAGATAGAATAGCATCCTGCCGATAATATAATTCCATGTAACGATATTAACGTTTAATTCCATGATAAAACTTCCCATTTTGAAAGTTTTATTGATTTTATTCTGACTTATTTACAAAAGCATATCCGACCCTTGTGTATTCATGTTACCCCCCGAAGATTGTATTATATCGATCTCATTATCATCATTGTATTTTTCTGACTTTAAATCATCGGGTTGAATAATGTTGAAAGGGAATAGATCATTAAAGTACCAAACGTTTTGTTACTCTTCATCATATTCGGACAATGATGTTTCATCTTTCAAATCAAATTCGTCGATATGTTGAGGGTTTAAAGTGGGTTCAGTTAACAAATTTGATTTAGACGTTGGAGCATTATTGTAAATAATAGATGGATATTCATTCTCAAAATCTTTGAAGAAGTATAAATCATCAAAACAACTGACCGTAGGATTAGGTGATGGAAGTGAAGGCATATTGACTTTTTCATTATCATTTTTCGAATCCGTTTTCAAATTGTTGACAGAAATTATTTTGTAAGAAAATGAGTTTTTGTCAAAAATTACCGTGTGATCTTCATCTTCGGAATAGTCAAATGAAATTCTAAAGTCAACTTCATTATTAAGAGAACTTACCGTGGGTTCATATAACAACCAAAGAATTTTCATCAAATGCAAAACCTATTTTACTATTATCACAATTGTACGAGGAAATTTTTCGCTTTATTACATTACTTATATATCTCAGTATGTCATAACTAAAGTAGACAAGCTCACGCAACCTATCTATGACCATCCTATCTTCATATATGTCAAGCAAACATCATAACATGTCAAGTCAATATCATCATATCCCTTTTACAAGGTACATTATTCTTATAATGTACTATTCGTAATGTTATATCTAAACGGGCTTTAAACCGTTATCGTATGCCTCTAAACCCTAATTTCATGAAGGGGCTAACATCAAATTGACTGCGACAAGCAACTAAAGCATAAGTACAAGTAATATAACATCTCTATTGAAATATAAACTCCCCCAAGTCAAGTACAAGTTTTTCAAAGCAAAATTACAAGTCATTAAGCATGATCTCTAAAATAGCCATTTTACCTCCGTTTTCATTCTAATTTCTTCACCATCACTTGTGTACAAGATACTACACTCAATATACAATGTGTAAACCCTAATTATTCTATTCATAAACTTTCATACACATTTTTACTCTTAAAACCCTAATTCAAAACCCTAAACCCTAAAATCGAGCTAATTCCTAAACCATGACCTTTTCTTTCATTTTTATCCCATTATAAACCTCAACCAAAACTCAACAATACTCAAATAAGTTGTAATAACTTATTATACAACCATGACAATCCTATTCCATCATTATTTCATAATCCTACTTCATTTATACAAGAATCAAATCCAAGAAACCCTAAATGAGCCCTAAATGATCACCTAACCCGTTTTCTCGTTTTTAACCCATTCAACCTCAAATAAGCAACCATGAGCTATTGTAAACTCATAATATGAGTTTAAAAATCATTATCTATCATTATCTTGGCAATGTACAAAAGATTGAAGCTTAAGAAACCCTAATGTACCCATTACGAGCCCTAATCCAACCCACGGATTATTATTCCATTTCAACCCATTTTAACTTAAACCAACTATCAAATATCATTAATAATTCATATTACATTGCTCAAGATCAGTATTCTATCACCCTTGATCATTTACACACGAATTACAAGCTAGAAAAGTCAAAGAAACCCTAATTAAGTCCTAATATGACCCGCGGCTTAACTTTCCCATTTTCGACCCATTTTAAACCAAACCACTTGCTAATTTATGATGATAAGCCTAAATACAAACCTTGAGATCATTATTTAATCATTCCTCAATCAATGCTCATGAAATATAAGCAAAAAACATGAGTTCGAACCATAAAACCCCAAAACCAACCCGCGACCCCCATTTTGCACAAATGACCAATTTTGAAGCCTTTATTTTGCAAATAACTATTGCAAAAGCACCCTTAAACATCACATTTAGCTTATAACATAAATATCTTACCTCCCTTGGCCTCCAAGATTGATAAAACCTCCTCTTTTGTCCAATGGCAGTCGCAGCGAAGCATGTGTCTTCATCACCATGCTCTAGCTTATTTCTAGCTCATACACCTCATCTCCTAGCTTCAACACATCAACATATAGCCCTCACACATGTCTTGATCAGAATACAAAGCTTCCTTAGTCATCTATGCCCCATTCGACTATAAATAGGACTCCAAAACCTTCATTCAAACTCGCACCCACCTTCATCTTTCTATAACCCAATAGGCAGCAATCCTTTGCTCCCTTATGATCCTAGGATCATTAAAGAAGTTCAAGAAGTGAAGCCCTAAAGATTTGAAGCCCCGGAGTAAAGATACAAGGCGTACGAGTGGAAATACTACCCGAAATGACCCGTTTCCACCATTTTGGATCATTGAAGCTCAAACCCAGGTTTTGAATGTTCTAATTCTACTACTACACCCTTATAATGTTCATATGATCCTAAATATACTCTTGTTAAAGTTTCATAACTCAATTCATGCTCATTTTACGTTTTGATCCAAAACCGTACACCCGAAACCCTAATTTCGCGTTTTTCTTAAAACTAAATGTTATGATGATTAAATATTGTTATAATCTATCCTAGCATGCTTAAATAATGTTAAAATAACCACTTTATTGATTAATGAAGAAATTTGAACTTAAAACCCGCGCGTTTACGTTTTGAAACCCTAATTTGACCCGTTTTGTTTCCTAGCTTAACGAATCGTTATTTTAAACTTGTGTTGCGTTAAAACTTCATATTTTAGTTTATTATAACTTATAAATGTCTATTGAAATGTTAAACTAAGCTTGCATGGCAATTTGGACATGTTTTGTAATTATAATCCATGCAAGGGGTATATATCGTAACTTTCAGAAACTTATAACTAAAAGGACTAAAAGTGTCATTTTATCAAAGTTATAACTCCAGGGATCTATTATGTCACTTTTCAAAGTCCAAGGTTTACTTGGTATATCTTTCAAAGTTGAAGGACCAAAGTCGTAAAAATGCAAACTCCAAGGACCTATTTGCAATTTTCCAAACCCTAGGGTCTAAAATGTAACATTTTGAAAAAGTATAAAATCATGTTTAAAACCTTACCAGACATAACTTTAATTAACGCTTCTCGTGCTTAACATTTCCAGATATTGATTAAAACACTTAAAACCGATTATATCGTATCACAATACTAGGGAGCTTCATATTAAGGAGTTTCATCTTGGTATTACGTTCTGACTGAGTTGTTGGGTTTACGATTTAAAGTGCCCTAGCTCCTCAAACGTTTACTGAATGACTTCTAAATTATGATGGCCCGAACAGTGATACAATAATTCCAAACTCTTCAATCAAACTCATAACTCGGGGTGAGCATCGGGACGAAACTGACCCGTCCCGACCCGATCCTGACTCATCCCGAAACCGACATCGTGGAAAACCCAAACCGAATCCCGACCCGATTTAATCCCGAGTCCCGAACCGAACCGAGTTAGGCCCGAGTAATCCCGGTTTATGTGGTTTTCTTTGTGTGATCCCGACTCATCCGCACGTGCTCTGACGAAATATTCAACGAACCGAGTCTCGGTATTTTACATCGTTGTAGCAAAGCTCCGTCCATGAGCTTCCAGGCCTTAGATCAGCCGTTACCTGTGACGTGAAAGGTAACGTATACGGTGATCGTGTACTGGTGTAATCTTGTTCTACTACGACTCGGTCATGTTAACTGTACGTAGACTCTTGTGTTATCTAGCGTCGTTTACTCGGGTTTCGGTTTTCGCTGTCCACACCACTTACTGTCATTTCTAGGTACACTTGTCTGTTTAAATATCCAAAGTTCTAAGTACAAATCTTTCATAAGACTTGACATATTCTACCGCTAGGGTTGCAGTTGGCTTAGTAGCTTCTTACGGTCAACTGGCTATTTACTATCAATTTTACTATATCAACATTCCGGTTAAGATTGTGATAAGGCTTCTGCTTTAATTTCAGAATATTTATTACATCTACCTACAATGTGGTCTAGTAGTTGCCGGAATAAAGCTCACTACACCTTTTCAATCTTTTGAAATGTTTTATAACCCGCGAGGGGATACATGCTTCGTTTCAAACTCTTCTACTTAACTAGTTCTATCTTATAACAATGTGATTACTTTTCAAAGACTTAATGAGTTCATAACCTCTCATTTCAATACTTTAATAAACCTTAATACCACAATAAACCATGAATGCAATGTTTTCTAAATTGTTTGCTATCCAGATATATTATTGCATAAGTGGGCTTCTAGTCGCATTATTTCCTTATCATTGAATATTTAATTATTGCATTGCGAGTGAACGCGAATATTATGTATAGTTCTATTAGGGGTGACGGCTACCGTTTGTATCCCCTTGCTTGGGGTAGCCAAGAGCACTATAATTTGTTCAACTTAGGTAACATTGGCAAGTACCTTTTACCCGGCGGACATCTGTCCCTAACCAATATCAACTACGAGTGATTTCCCTGTTATGTATTGATATCATGAGCCTTAGCTGAATATAATGTTACCCTGATTTTCCTATGATAATTGAGGTGCAATAATAATGTTACCCTGATTTTCCATGATAATTGTATTCGTTGCAATTATTACCATTATAGTGACTTGCATTCAACCATATGATAATATTCAACTGTTTTCCCATGATAATACTGTTCTCCATGATATTAAATGTTCTCCATGATAATTATCCCAGTAATGCCAATATTTCCATTATAACTTGTATTCAATTATTACATTTCAAACCTATGAATTTCACTCAACCTTTGTGTTGACCCTTTTTAGCATGTTTATCTCAGGTAATTAAGCAAGTTGCGGCACGGAGTGGCATGGACTCGAAGATGGCTGAACTGTTATCATTCAAACATAATGTTTTAGATTTTGGGACCTGCATTTTGTAAAAACTCTGATTATAATGAATGATAACTAAATTTTTCCAACAACGTCTCTTTTAAAGTTGTTTTCTATGATTATGATTGTTGTATCCATGAAGTAATACCCCAGATTAGCTTCCGCTGCTATATTGTAAAAATGGGGGTGTTACAGTACTCCTCTAATGCTTGACTCTTATACAAGTGATATGTGCATGTAATCATGGGGTAGGTCAAGCTATACTAGAGCTATGATTGAGCTTAGAGCTGATGTGGATTTGAAAGATAATATTGTGGTTGCTATGCCTAAAATTACTAGGGAGGGCTACTATACTTGTAATATTCGTGTTGAGTATGAGTGGAAAACTCCTTGGTGTGCGTGTCATAAGTTTTTTGGACATGTTCTTGAGGAATGTCCAAATAATATTAGTAATGGTACGCCAAATAATTTGAAGAATACTAGTCAAACTCCTAAAGGAATTTCGGTTGGATAGAAGTTGGGATTTAAAACCTAAACAGGTGTATCAACTTGTTTCTAAAAAGTCTACTACAAACACTTGTGGAAAAAACATGAATAATTCAGAGTCTACTAAAGAGGTTAGTAAGTCAAACCCTTTCAGGTGCTTACCTCGATTGATAATGATGTGGATTTGGGTACGAATGCAGGGATCTCGAACTCGGCTGATAAGGGAACCATTAATGTTAGTTCTAGTGCTATTGGTGAAAAAATCGATAAAATATAATGACAAATTTGTAAAGGTAAACTTAGGTTTGTGGATGATGACAGGAACCCGCTTGTTCTTACGGGTATTGTGGATAGTGATAGTGAAGTGGAAGTGGTTTTTGATGAAACTGTTAACTTAAGAATATCAACAATTGGTAAAGAAGGAAGTGATAAAGGTTATAGTACTAATAACTTGTTGGAATAATGGAGAGATTCTTATCTGGATAATGATGATTACGACCCGTATGATGACGATATATACGATAATCATGATATCTCTGAGCACCTTCAGTCTATTTGTGATGATCTTGATATCACGGTCCGTGGTAGGAAGAAAAAATAGATTTTTTGATGTTTGTTGAGTAAATTGTTATCTAGTTTTAGTAGTATCCTCCTATGGAGTAGTTGTGTTGTTATGTTCTCTTTTTGCCTATGTAACGGGGCAGAGATGTTGGATTCACTCACATCCTTTATACTGGATCGTTTTTTTAGTAATACATTTACCGAGGAAACCCTTTACCAAAAAAATAGTGAGAATAATATAAATTTGTAGGTGTTGGAGCTCTTGGGCCGGTCACAAGCTTGAACAAATAAGTAGGTATGGTTAATAGATGGTTACTTGATCACATGCGAGTTTAAGTGGAAGAATGACACATAAATGGTAACACTTAGATTTTAAAATGATCCATTTGCTTCTTTGGGACACATAAAGGGGCGCCAAAATGCAAGTAAACGAGAAAACATTTGAATTTTTGATTATATTGAATTATTATGTATGTGTAGGTATATATATATATATACACACACACACACACATATATATACATATATACATATACATATATACATATACATATATAATAGATATCACACAACACACACACATATATATTACATTATATACATATACAATATAAACATATACATATATATACATAACATATATAATACATATTTACGTATATATACATATACATATATAATATATATAAATATACACATATTTATATATATATACATATATATTTAATATATTATACATATGTAAGGTGCATATACATATATATACATATGCATACATATAATATATAAATCTATATATATATATAATATATATATATATATAAATATATAATATATATAACATACATATAGTAAGGTGGTAATGCATAATGCATGCATGCATGCACGCACCAAACTGGGAAGTTTAAGTGTTTACGTAACACTTGCAAAATAAAATGTGTAGACTTATAATTTATGCTTGTAAAAGTCATATAACACATATTCGACATAAACCTATCTTTGTTTATTGCCTGTTTACGTTTAAAGTTGTCTTTCCAGTTACGCGATTTAACTTAACGGTTACGCGTAAAAGTAAACATGTAAATGTTCAAAGTAAATAGTTTTAAATTTATAGACGTGTAATGACTTGAAAAATACGGATTTTCACACATTGTCACTAGATTGGGTACATCAATGATGCTTGACTCTTATACCAACACTATGTGTATTGATTCTTGGGGTCGATTGGATTATGCACATGCATTGATTGACATTCAGGCTCATCGTCCCTTTAGAGATAATATGGCAATTGTTATTCCTTATGTGGAGGGTTCAGGTTCTTATTTGCATACAATTAAGGTGGGATACGAGGGAAACCCGCCAAGATGCGGTAGTTGTGCGGTGTTTGGTCATGATGTTAGTAAATGTCCTAAGCATGTGATTTATAAAGCTGGTGCGAAATTAGGAACTGGTTACTGGAGGCAAAATGACCCAAGTCATGTAAGGAATATTCCTGCTCAATATGATGGATTCTAAGTTGTACAAAACCTTAAACTTAAAGGCAAACAACATGATAGGTCAATGGACTTTAAATCTAAGGGTACAATTGTGTATCGTCCTGTATCTATACATAGTGGGTCGAGGACGAAAAAGAAACAAGGTGATGGGGAAAGAATAGGGCCTCAAACCCAGAACATAACACCACTAATACGGCTTCTAGTTCTATATACGGGACCCGTTAATTCGGATGATGTTAATCCGGTTGATCTAAGAAATTCGTTTGAAGCATTGAAGAAAAATGACAACTAATTCGAGTATGTGGTACTTCTGTGGCTCGAAATGTGGGCAATACCGTTCAGGCCGCGAATAAGGCCGTGGAAAAGAGTGATAGTGATGTGGAGGATATTTATGATGAGATTGCTCACTTCATGGTTAGTGGAGGTGCTAATGATGCAAATTTATATGATGACGAAGATCATGACATTTACGACAGTTATGATATTCCAGTGTTAACTAAAGAGCAGCTGACGTTTTGTGACGCGATGGATATTCGTATTCGAGGTCCTCGTAGATGATAGGTTATTTGGAGTCTTTGTGAGTCAAATGTAATCTAGTGTTTGTGGTGATATCTTGTTATGTATGCTTTACCGAATATGTAATGGGTTAAGATGTGGGATTCACTCACATTGTACTGAACTGTTTCTTGGAGTTATATATTCACCAGGTTAAAACCTTTTACCTAAAAAAAATCTGCTAAGTGTACTATTATTGGTAATTTGGCCAAATATACTCAAGTCTGGTTCATAAGGGTGGCGATTTAATGTAAAGTAAGTAATCAACAACATTTATGAAGTATATTTACTAAAAAAAATTTCTTTTGATTTACCTGTTAACTAACTCGACATTGTGAGCAGACTAATCTCTACTAAACTACTCTTTTAGGTAGCCCGAAGTCGGCTCATGTGAACCTTCGAGGCCACAAGGGGATTAGTTTTCTCCTCGTTATATTCGAACCATTGACCTCCACTTTGGAATGCTGGTTATCTTACCGTTGGGTATCCAGTTGATATTGTATATGTTTTATGATTCTAGTTGCATTATTGAGTCAGCTATACTTAAGATTAATTGTCACACTTTGTGTTAAAACATGTAAAAATTTAGCTTCGCAATCGAATTTAAAAGCATCAAGTTGAGTTATCAAAATCGTCAATATTTATAGAATATAGAAAGCTAAAAAACTCAAATAAGTATTATGTTTCGTACATACAATATGTTTTGGTCAAACAAAGATTTACCTATTGTATATCTTTAATACATATACAAATATAAAAAGAGTTTTACCCATTTTTCCGTCACCAACACTTTTTTAAGATATAAAAGTAGCCTAGATTGTTATATATGATTTATAGGCATACATACATGTCAATGGAATAAAGACTTTTTGAGAAATTTAAATGTTAGAATTTTAGTACGTATTAAACAAAAAGAAAAAAAATGCAATTCTTCCAAACACATCAATGAATAGCTAGAAAACCCTTTTTATTAATTTATGATATTTTATGTGCTTCGGTGTTTTTCTATTTGGTTGTACAACATAATTTCAGACCGACAATGAAAAATCCATCAAAAAGTCTTCGGGTAGATTTGGGATGTGATTAGATACTGTTAAATCTTTGTTTGGAAGTAAAAAATTGTTTACGTTTGTAATATTTTAAAATATAAAGTCTACGGGTATAAAGTTTAAGGGGTTATTTGTTTATTTTTTAAAGTTATAATAAAACATGTAAATTTATAAATTTACACTTAACTCCATATAATTTATTTAAAATTAAAAATCACTAAATTTTTATTAATTACCTCCACTTTTTTCAAGTTTTTTTCTTCACAAATTTGACACATATATTTTTATGTGTTTTTTTTCTCGTCATATTTCTCCACCACAAATTTTTAATTTTGACCAAATCGATTTAATTTTGACTTTTTATTGACCAATCAGATCACACGATTTTGCCTACGTGGCAAAATCAAGCGTTCTGATTGGTCTAATTTTTAAATTCATATGATTCAATTTGATGAAAAACTCCGAAATGATGTAATTCTTTTATTATATAAAAGATTTGTAATTGTTTTAGGACTTAAACAATTAAACCTCTCCTTTCTTTTATTTTTTTCTAGTCATGATATTATGTTTTTTGTGTATTATGTAAACATGCATGCAAAAGAACATGTTTAAGCAAGTGTTAGTTACATTGCCAAACAATAATACAAACACTACTACAAAAAAGCTTAAATAGAACGGTTGAAAAACCTCTTATAGATCGGTTATGAACCACTCTATACAAGGGTGATCTATTTAAGGGGAACACAAATAGATCGGTTTAGAACCGATCTTTCTAAGGTTACATAAAGAGCGGCTAATATCTTAAAAACTGATCTAATTGACACATATAATCTTAAAAAAAATATTACAAAATTTTGATTTTCCCAGAATTTAATCAATACAAAAGTGCATGTTTTCTAGAATTGCATTCATTATGATACACAATAATATTCTAGTACTAATAACTTCAATAGATATCAACATTAATTAAGTTGCAAACCAAAATAAGTTCAACTAAAAAACGACAATTGCCAACAACAACAATCTGAACTTCAGAGGCCTATAACAAAAACACTTGAACCTGTCCACACTGAGAAGCTTGCTCCAACTTGGCTTCGCTGAGAACTTGCAGCAGATATAGAACTTCGAGCAGATATAGAACTTCGCTGAGAGCTTATTAAATTGTTATGATTTCGGCTTATATTCACCTTCCATCAACCGCATTAGACCCTCCACCTAAACAGACCAAAAATACCCCAATAAACCTCGGTATATCAAAACATTTACCAATGACAATAAACATAAAGAGAGGT
>BQNB010163586.1:0-14427 GCA_026074375.1 Tanacetum coccineum | reverse complement strand
ATGCTAGACTTATGTTATACGTCTTCAGCAAGTAAGCTCATAATCGTATAAATAGATCGGGCCATACTATACGGTTACACATATCATAAGAGTGTCACGACGTCCTCCGACAGCCAGTATGAAACTTGTGTCAAGACAAGTCGAAGAACACAACACATAGTCTAAGCATTACAACCAAGCTCCCACACATGGGGGTAATACATGCTTTGTTGGGAATTCTGAGTTACTACTGCTGGTGTTAATTTACTACTGCTGGTTCAGAGTTGATGTTGCTGCTAAAGATTGAAGAAAACAGACTAAGTAGTTAGTATTGTTAGTTACATTAGTTAGTACTGCCAGTACTTTATTAGTACTAGCAGTATAGTTAGTACTATTAGTCTTTTATAGTTAGTACTGCTATTATGATATGCATGAGTTGAATTAGGAATATATATGCATTATCATTGTATGCGTTTTGTAAGCCCATTAGGGTTTCCTTAGTGTATAAAAGGAACCCTACGGCATAGTTAGATATACATCACATCATATCAGTCTTTCATAGTATTCATAGCTTCAAGGTTGTAAACCCTAACACTGTCAAAGAGTATTCGTATTAATATATTGAATCTTATTGTTTTGGTTGTAATTTTGTTTGTCATACATACATCACTATTATTCTTCTTTGTGGTATAAACTAGATTCCACATAGTTTATATCATACTCTCAAAGTTTCAATCTTAGTACCTTTGGATTTATCCAAAGATACTAAACCTTACATCAAGCTAAGGAGTTTAAGATATGTTCATTGGGATCAACAAAAAAACACTTGGCGCATGTTCACTTGTTGTTTGAATCTTCGTTATGCAAGTATTGACATGACCTTTTAATTTGAAATAATTGAAGCACATGTGTAGGGGGCACTTAAAATAAATATTTCGAAGTGTCAAACGTTTTGATTTATATCAAACACTTTTATTGATTTTTAAACAAGGTTTTATGGTTACAATATCAATAACCAACAACCGACTATTTCACGACGAGTATGAAGTCATAAGGTGGTTAAGGTTAGGTATTTTCCCATGATCCAACCAGAACTGGAGGGATCTACCCAGGGACATTCCATAGTTAGAAATTACAGTCCTTAGGTATGATTTGGAGATGAATCAGAAAAGGGAATAATGTTGTCTAAGGCATGAGCTAGCACCAGAACAATCACAACATGATGTTAGTAAGGACGTCTTGGAAAACATTGAGGGGGTTGAAGAATGAAAAAGAAAAGTTATGTAAAGGGTGAAAAGAAATAAGCCCTCCATACACTTAGCCAGAAACTGGGTCAACACATAAATTATCAGAATCACAAAGATGATGTCTGGTATTAAAGAAAGTCTTCATATCCCCAATGATGCAATGCACAACCCTTCCTAGATACTCAAGTTTTTCTCAAATGATTCTTGTTTCATTTGTCACAGAGATCAACACGTTATCTATTGACTTCTCACTCTAAGAATGTTGATATTGAAAAGGTGGCAATCTGCTCTAGCCTCCGATCACTAAAACCAAAGTGCACTAAGCAAGTCTAGAGCTAAGATATCAAATTTAAATCTCATTAGGACACATAAATGATAAACACGTGCTGTTCATAATCAAGAACACAAGTGTAACAAAGAGTCCTACGCATTATTCCTTGTGATCTTGCCAAAACATTTAGAGTGATACTCTTTAATATTTCACAGTAACGAATGGAAATCTAACTAGTGTCAACATCAAACAACATTGCGGTAGGTGACTTGCAAGATTTTTCAAGAATCAAACTTGTGCTAACTGGAAACCCAATGTAACACCCCCAAAATATGTGGCAGCGAAAAGGTAACTGGGGGCGTTACTTCATAATACATAAGCACAAGATATAAGAGAACGACCTTTATATGAGTCATTTAAAAGGTATCCTCGTTGATACGATTAAAAATAAGTATGTTTTAACAAGTGGTTCCGTAGTTTGCATCAAAAGAAAAACATTGTTTTAATACAACGAGAATAATTTTAGTGTGAATGAAATCCATGAAATATTGTCTTGATGAATGATGACTCCAATGCACTCCATTAACATCACTACAAGCTAAGTACCTGAGAAATACATGCTTAAAAATGTCAACATAAAGTTGGTGAGTTCATAGGTTTAAGTAAACAGTAATTGTGGACCGCAAGATTTAAGTTTCATGACATGTAATACATATAATGCCAAATAAAATTGTAATTATGATTGCACTATGCTCATAACACCGAAACGAAGACACTGCATATGAATAAAGTGGCCCGTTGCAGGTGTCCAACCCGAGACACCTAGAATTCGACAAGGTATACGTCCTTTTGACATGGTAATGCGTTTTGTTTACCCGGACAGAGATGTCAATCCCAATAGATCTATTTATAACACTCACGCTTAATCAAAGTAATTAACGGTTCATGATGATGGGCATTGTGGGTTATTAGTACTTAGGCGCATCAATAATCATGTAAAAGAAAAGTAAAGTATTTGCGTCCAACAGTAAAACAAGCAATGTATCTCACCCCGAGATGTGTAAAGTAGTTGTAAAACAAGTTAAAGCGCGGCTATAAAATCACCTTAGGCAAAAGTATTGATTTGGAAAAAATCAAGTAAGTAGGACGTCAAATCAAGTCCCGAAAGCAACCTATTAAATTATGGGTCGTCTTAGGATAGTGCAAATGACATGTAATGATGCAATTGTATTTTTATAACACTATATTACCACCTAATAGTTTGCGTTTTAGTTTTATAAGTCAAAATAACATTTACGTCTAATTCGCCGTTTTCATCCATCATTATATACTTTACCATTATTTTCAAGTAACTAATTTAGTGAATTCTATCTCGCTTACTAAATAATACTTTTGAAATTTTCCGACGCATATAGAAAATATATAAGTAATACTACAATATTTGGCGAGGTTTTTATAGTTCAAACGGACTAAAAAACGCTCGAAAACCCCATTTTAGTTATCAAAAAGCACATTATTTTTATAAAAATACATTCGGGACCAGTTTTATAAATGCTATATCTTCTTCGTTATAATGATTCACGAAACGAGCAAATACTACATTTTGTGTAAAGTCGAGCTCTACAAAATATATTTTATAAACTTTTCCCGACTCAGACCCGAAAAGGGTCAAAAAGGTCTTTGAACAGTTCTGGACAGACTTATGTAAAAACAGTTTTTGTCGAAAAAATTATTAAACTTCATTTGATCATATCTCATTCGTTTTAAGTCCGATTTTAGCGAATTTTATATCCAGGCGTTCGTATGAAGATGTACTATCATATTTTTAAGATCTTAGATGTCCAAAACAAAATTAAGTGAACGAAATTATTATTATAAAATCTGGACATCAAGGTTGTCTTTTCTAATCTACCAATATTTCATCCACAAATTGCAACTCTATACTAACTAGTCCCTTCCATCAATTTTTACAATCTACCATCACAACAACAAATCAATACTAACCTAGTCCTTTTTACCAATTTATCAAGAATAATCATAATATTAAGAACATGAATAAATTTTACAAATTTACTAGTTTAAGTTTATAATTAACCATTTTAACAACAAAGCTAATATTTCGATAAGTAATTTATAAAGTGACCAAAATAAATAGTTTATGTGTATGTGTATGTTTATATTTTTATTATTCATTTTATAAACTCTTTACAAGATTATATTTAGAAGTTTTGTTGGTTTTCTTATAGAAAATCATTTAACACAAAAGCTAGTGGTGATATAATTCCATGAATGAGATGATATGAACAAAACATATGAAATGAAAATATGTATGAGTTGTGCACCTTAGTATGATGAGATGATGAGATTAACAAGTATATACCCAAATCAAACCCTAAATACTTGTTTTAATATTATCCAAACCCTTAAAACTCCTTGCAAAATACTTGTAATAATTTTGAAAACCCTTGTTGTCACACCCTGCCAAGGCGGAAACACAAGGCGTAACGTCATGGGTATTATCACAACACAATGGTGTCAACAATAGAGAGAACTACAATGCATTAAACCAAAAAAATATGGACACAAAGTGTCAGGACAATACCTAACACAAGAAAAATGAGTCTTGTATTAAGGTAAAAGAGTCACTCCAATACAATGACATAAACAAAATATCCCAAAACCTAAAACATTCAATCAATATTCAAAGTATCAATCCAAACAAAGTACGAAATGAAATCTAGGAGATAAACTCCGCATGCAAGCCTACGGTCTCACTAGCTAAGCTTCCTAATTTCACTTTCCTCAAGATGCTCACCTGAAAATGATGCTTAAAACGTCAACAAATATGTTGGTGAGAGTCATAGGTCTTAGACACGTAATAAAACTTGTTTACACTGTGATTAACATAACATGGCAGGACAATAATGAATTATCATGACCCTATGCTAGCATGCAACAAAATCAAATCAACATATTCACATACTGGTTAGGCGTACCCATCCGATCCAAACACACTGGGTAGGCGTACCCATCCGATCCATAAACATATCCAAAACTGAGTAGGCGTACTCATCCGATCCTAAATCGATACCATAAGTATCACTAAGTAGGCGTACTCATCCGATCCTAATCAATATCACAAATCACACTGAGTAGGCGTACTCATCCGATCCCAAATAACACATGTAACACATAGTCATATAATAGTTATGTAATGTCCATATGTAATTTAAAACACATAATCACAACAATGAAACATTTCAAAACATTTGCATCATTTCCATCCCAATTTAAAAACGGAAAAATGAGACTATGAAACTCACCTGATGCACAACTACTTTATAAATTCCTCACAATCAACTAAACACAAATAAAACACATGTTACACGCGATTAGGCAAAATGCCCAAGACGATGTAACAATCAATTGATGGACTACTATGTCTATATCATGATTATAACCCCTTTTACCACACTTCCCATACCTTACTTATATCCTAATACCCTTAATCTATTTATTCGAGTTTTCCAGCTTTTTGGCAGAATTTTGTAGTTACTTCATGACTACAAATAAAATAGTAAATCATCAAACTGACTTTCCCTACTGCATTCCCTACCTTTCCAATGGGTTATGAACTACTGTGATTTGTTAGAAAAAATAATATTGAGCCAAACTATTTTATAAAAATTCAACATCACAAAGTGTCCAGAATTTAACCTGATTCGACTATCAAAAAGTTTAGATTGATCAGACCCATTTAAACACTTAGAAAAATTCTACAAAAATTCTAGAAAATTATAAACATTATGAACTTGCTACTGTAGCAATCTCATCAATTAAAAAGACGTTATGATATGGTTTTTGACCTCACAAACACAACCCAGAATCTGCCCCAAAAACTCAGATTTGACAACGAATCTTGTAAAATTATTTTGACTGACTTCCACTCATTTTTAATTCATGAAACTAACGAGGTTGGAAAGTAGACTCTCTGTAGATAATTTTAGGCTCAAGAAAATCATTAAAAGCTTTCCGTATGACCAAGTTATGACACTTACAAGTTGACCTAAAAATCTGCCCAGTTTTAATTCCGATTTTAACAACACTTAACCCTAACCAAACGCATCCATACGCTAATAATTATACCATAAACGACTCTAGATGATCACATTAACATGTTTTCTGTATTTTTAAGAAACCATAATTCCATCAATTTAAAAGTTACAATTAATTAAATTAAAAGAAAAGATTAAGTAAAGGATTATATGAAAACCTTTAACCGTAAAACACACGATTCTTGAACTCTTAAATTTTCTTCAAAATTTTTGATGGTTTCCTACTTGTTCTTGATGAATGTCGACACAAAGAGAGAGAGAGGAAAGAAAATAATGATCTAGGATTTAGGTTTAAAGGGAGTATTTATACTAGTTTTATGATAAATATCAAAAAGGTTTGTTTCCTTATCAAACTTGGACTCTTTCCCTTCTTTTTTTCACTTATGCGATCTAAACAAAGACCCTTATCATATTTTTTTATAAAAATTTCGTGACCCCCCTCTTATATATATATATATATAGTGGCATTTTCTTTGCAGAACCACCTTTTTGTACAGAACCAACATTTTTACTCCTAATAATGCATGATGTACATTATATCAATGCAGGATGTCATTTTTGTAATTATCTACTACTTTTCTAAAGGTGTTAAGGGCATTAAGGGAATTCCACTATTATTATTATTCTAAAAACCGTCCCATATTTTTAGCACTCATTCCATACTTTATCCTTTTCTCTCTCACAAATTCCCTCTCAAACCCTAATTAACTTTTCTCAGCCACCACAAAATCTCCAGGAAAAAAACCCATCCTAAATCTACAAATATGTTAATAGTACTGATGGTTGTGAAGATCAAGTTGTGGTGCCAAGAAACGCAGATGCCTTTGGTCGATTGCCTATGACTCTCTGGTTTGCAATAACTCATTGAATCGATTGTTGCTTTACATCATGTACAGATTTTGATCTGGGTTTGCAGTCACAAGAGGTACGCACACCTCATACTCTACTTATAGTGATGGTTTTGTTTAGATCTTTGACTTTTTTCGATATTGGGTTTATTTGATTTAGGGATCTTTGTGATTAGGGTTTATCACTTGAATCGTTTTTGGAAACATAGTATTTTCAGTTGTTTGCAATGAGTAACATGTTTGTGGGGTGGAGCTTATGTGTAGTCAATTCATTGTAGTAGTATATATAATTGTATTAGAGGGATAGTAATCCATGAGGGCTTGTCCGCACTCTAGAATGGCAACGAAAGAAAAAAAACCCTTGTTGACATATCAATTCTTTGTTAAACCCAGAACCAGGGGCGTAGCCCTTTTTCTGTTGGTGGGATTCTAGTTATACTTGCTCAACTCTTTTGTTTTCATTTGTTGCTCAGCATCGTCAATTATTTTGCGCTAATGAACCAAGGTTAAGACATTATTATGAATTGTCAGGCTTTTTGAGCAAAATGTGATCTGATTCCATGACACTCTGCTTTTTTCTTTTTTGACTTTTCTTTTGTAGTTAATTTACTGTATTTTACAAAGTTGAAGTTCTTTATTACTTAGAGTTGATTCAATATACATTTATTTAGTGTTCCACATTGTTCTTTCGATCATTTTTTTTCTTGTTCATTGTTGCGGCTGGATACAAACTCAGATGATCTGCCACTTAGGGGTAATGCGTTTATCAAGCTCTCTTGGTTTTTTCTCAGTCTCTGAACTATTATGTAATTTTTATTTAAAACCGTCTCACATATACTTTATCACACAGGTTTTGGTGGGCGCGCTAACAATCTGATCAGACAGGGCTAGGAACACCGATAGCAAGCACACACTATTTACACATATAATATCACTATACAATACAACAAAGATCAGGTTTGTACCATAATGTATATTAATATGGTGTAACGACTTTTAAAATATTTACAGGCATACTGTTTTATAGGCACATATAGTTTTTAGTTTACATGTGCATGATATTTTTTTGATTTTAATATTTATAGTGCATACATGTAATATAGGCCCATTACATAGGTTTTATTATATGTGCATGTATGTTTTTTATGTCATATTAAGATTTGTTTATTAGCAAGATTGTTGTGAGTGTACTTAAATAAGATTAAATGCTTATAAAGTTTATAATTTGCCTTATGAATTAGGTTGATTTGGATATACTTTATCATATTCCATTTTTTTTATCTGTTTTTTTCTATTTGGCGATGACATGGTTTTTGTTGAGCTGCTAACTGGGTGTAGTATGGTATTTGGTTCGTGTAAGTTCTGCATAAGGGCTCCGGCGTTTTTGTGATGTCAGATGCTCGGATTAAATGATGGATGTTTAGGCTGTGTTTGTCTATTAAGTTCTGGTATTGTTTTCTCGTTGGCTCTTTCTTCTACCTTCAGGTCTCTGCAAGTATTGTGTTGTGTCCTGCTGCAATTGCCAATTGTTTTTCAAATTAGACTTTATGTTTGGAAGTGTGTTCTGTTTCAAGTGGTTAGCTTCACTTATGGGCTCCTTAGTTCATATGTGGATCTTCTTGTATGGGGCCTGCTCTCATTTTCCTATATTTGTTTCTTTATGTTTGACAACAGGGGTGTTTGGTTTTACATTTTGTTTTATTTCATTTTGGTGGCTTTGGTGTGAACAGTTTGTTCCAATTTATGTGTTGTATTTGTTTTGGTTTTTTGGGTTCCCTCTTCCTATTAATCACTCGATTAGATTGTGGGGATGGCCGTGTATGTAAAATAAAGAGACGACATACATGCTTTTAGATGGCTTGCACAAATGTTCTTGATAAGTATTTGTGTTCTTGCTTTCTTATAATTTCGAGATTAATGTAAATATTTATGTTTTATTAATAAATTTTTGAAATAATAACACTAAAACATATGTGGGGAATTTCATTTTTAAGCAAACAACAAGTTTCATGGCAAAACAATTGTATAAAAAAAAAACACATAGGCACTTTATTTTGGGGGGGGGGGGGGGGCGGGGGGGGGGTGGAACGGGGGGGGGGATAGGGTAGGGGGCGCCCAGTCTCCGGACAGTGCGGCTAGGAAGGGGGGGTTCGTGGGAGATGGAGGAATAATATTTAAAAAAATATATGGGCAAAACAAATGCATTTTTTTGGGAAAGTATATTTGGCTGGGAAAAAAATAAAAAAAAATAAAAAGGAATTAATTCTAAAAAAAGATAAAAAAATAAAAAATTAATTATGGAAAATTGGTAAGGTCTTAAAAAAAACGTTTTTAAAAAGAAATTCTAAAAGAAATTCAAAAAGAAAGTGAAAATGTGTTTTACTATTTTACCCTTTTGAATTAAATAAAATAATTTAATAACACTAAATTCTTATTGGTCCAAAGTTTGTTCTGTAAGTTCTGTACAAAAAATTGGTTCTGCAAAGAACGGTCCCCCATATATATACATATTTATATTTTTTTTAAAAATACAAAACTATTTATACACCTTATTTACTTTACCTTTAAATAAATACACACTTTAAAATAAAAACACTTTTACTACTTAATATTACTTTTCTCAAATTATTTTTATTTATTAAATTCATTATAAATCCCAATTCACTACTTAACCCCAACTCGAAATTTAACGATACATACTTCTTCAATTTTACCGACGATAAAATAATGAAAATCACTATACTTTCGAATCACCATCACATACGAAATGAAATGACTAAATCATTCATTTCTACTATCTTAAACTCATAGAATATCACACATATCACAAAACATATAACACCAAAACGACTTTAACACATAAAACTAACACACAAGGCTAGGTAAGCTATTACTAACGGTTTAACTAACCTTGCTAAACTACGGTTGTCACAGACTCACAGTATCCCCTCCTTAGGGAAATTTCGTCTTGAAATTTAACTAGTAGCCTTATCAACCCGATCAACAACCAAATTCAGATACTTAGTCTTCATAAAATCCTATCGTTCCCAAGTAAACTCAGGTCCACGCTTAGAATTCCAACGAACTTTAACAATCGGGATCCTACTACGTTTCAACTTCTTAACTTCAAAATCCATAATTTCTACATGTTCCTCAACAAAACGAAGAGTTTTGTCTATCTTAACTTCTCCTAGTGGCACATGCAAATTTGCATCCACCAAACACTTCTTTAGATTTGACACCTGAAATGTGTCATGCACACCACTCAACTCTTGTGGCAATCTTAAACGATAAGCTACAGGACCTATCCTTTCCAGAATCTCAAATGGTCCTACATACATAGGTGCTAACTTTCTTTTATTCCCGAAACGCACTACACCTTTCCAAGGTGACACTTTCAGCAATACTTGATCACCAACTTCAAATTCCAAAGGCTTCCTTCTATTATCGGCATAACTCTTTTGGCGATCTCTAGCCGCTTTAAGCCTTTCCTTAATCAATACCACCCTTATCAGTTGTCTCTTATACCAACTCTGGTCTAATCAACCGACTTTCTCCAATTTCAGCCCAAAGAACAGGTGACCTACATCTCCTTCATACAATGCCTCAAATGGAGCACATCGTATAGTTGAGTGATAACTATGGTTTTAGGATAACTCAGCTAAAGGTAAATGAGTATCCTAACTACTACCAAAATCAATCCCACACGCTCTTAGCATATCCTCTAAAGTCTGAATGGTATGCTCACTTTGTCCATCCGTTTGAGGATGATAAGCCGTACTCATATCTAGTCGTGTTCCTAACGCTTTTGCAACGTCTGCAAAAACCGCGAAGTAGATCTTCCATCACAATCTGAGATGACCGACACCGGAACTCCATGCCTTGCTACTATCTCATCAATATAAATCCTTGCCAACTTCTCATCTTGTAATCTTTTCGTATAGCTAGAAAATGGGTTGACTTAGTCAGTCTATCGACTATTACCCAAATTGTATCATGCCTACTACTTGACATCAGCAACTTAGTGATAAAATCCATGGTGTTTCTATCCCATTTCCACTTAGGTATCTCATGCTGTTGAAACAAACCCAAAGGTCTTTGATGTTTCAGCTTTCACCTTTGAACAAGTCAAACAATCGCTAACATAGGTAGCTATATCCTTCTTCATACATGGCCACCAATGCATATCTCCAAGGTCATAATACGTCTTATCCGCTCCCGGATATACCAAGTACCTTGATGCATGAGTCTTGTCCATAATTATTGTCCTTACATCACCTATCAATAGTCCTTCTTTTCCATTTGTTGGTCCAGGCCACGCAACATTTCTGCTGTCGCGTTCCCTACCTTGGACGCCTCACCTTGAGCAACCAATATCTTGTCCGTAACGCTTGACCAAATAGTCATGGACATTGCCCTTACTCGTCTCGGTTTCACTCTTCCCTTCATACTGAACGCATCAGCCACTACATTCGCCTTTCCCAGATGGTAACGAATCTCACAGTCATAGTCACTAAACAACTTAATCCATCTTTGTTGGCGCATATTCAACTCCTTCTGGTCAAAAATATGCTGTAGACTCTTATGATCCGTGTAGATAATACTTTTTATCCCATATAAGTATGCCTCCAAATCTTAAGAGCAAAAACCATTGCTCTCAACTCCAAATCATGTATAGTATAGTTATTCTCATGAATCTTCAGTTGCCGCGATGCATATGCAATTACCTTGCCTCTTTGCATCAACACACAACCAAATCCTTGATTTGACGCGTCGCAGTAAACTACAAAGTCTTCGGATCCTTCCGGCAATGACAATATTGGTGCATTACACAAATTGTCCTTCAATGTCTGAAAAGCTTCCTCTTGTTCCTTGCCCCACTCATACTTCTGATTCTTCTGAGTTAGTGAAGTAAGGGGTTTAGCAACCTTAGAAAAATTTGCGATGAAACGTCGGTAGTAACCTGCCAATCCCAAGAATGACCGTATCTCGGATGGTGTCTTAGGTACCTTCCAATTCTTTACTGCTTCTATCTTACTAGGGTCCACATGAATTCCATCACTGTTAACTACGTGTCCGAGAAAATGAACTTCTTGTAGCCAGAATTCACACTTGGAAAACTTGGCAAACAACTTCTCTTTCTTCAACAGTTCCAACACTAACTTCAAATGAACCTCATGTTCCTCCTTAGACTTTGAGTAGATCAAGATATCATCAAAAAATACAATGACAAACTTGTCTAAATACGGTTTGCACACCCGATTCATTAAGTTCATGAAACCGCTGGTGCATTGGTTAACCCAAAAGGCATAACCGTAACTCAATGTGTCCATATCGCGTCCTTAATGCCGTCTTTAGAATATCTTCTTCATGCACTCTCAGCTGATGACAACCAGATCGAAGATCTATCTTAGAGAAATAATGCGAGCCTTACAATTGGTCGAATAAGTCATCGATCCTAAGGAGATTCTTGGTGGCCAGCTAGTCCAACTCTCGATAGTCTATGCACATTTGAAATGAACCATCCTTCTTCTTGAACAACACAGGTGCTCCCTACGGAGAGTGACTTGGTCGAATAAAACGCATATCAAATGAATCCTAAGGGTTACGAACTATCGAATAGGGTAGCAAACGAATATCGAATCAAAGGCTAGAAAACATCTAAGGGATTTCACATATGGAAATAGATGCGGATCAAATGTCATAAGAATCCTTAAAAGAAAGGATAGAATATATGTACCAATAGAAAACGCAAATGAAAGAATCAACAAGCGTACCATGACAAAAGGAACACATAACGAATAACAATATGTATCAAGATTGATAAATGAAAAGATATGATTCTTATACCAATAACCGACTTTACTCGAAAGAATTAACTAAATAATGTTTTTATAAAAATCAATTTAAAAAAATAAAGAAAGTCGTTTTAATTATGTAACATTTCAAATTTAAGGTCACTATTTATCCCGAGCTTTAATTCTATTTTCTAAATTTTATAGAATTTATTTTATTATTTTTAGTCGTTTTTTTATTAAAATCGTCGTTTTAATTATTCGCGATTCATGCTTTTAATATTTATTCGTTTTAGCGTTCGTGAAATCAATAATTTCATATTTTAGCTTCGAAAGCTTAATTATTTTATTTATTGTATTTTGCGACTTTTTCCGTGTTTTGGCCGAAACGCGTCAAAATCGTATTTTTATAACTAATAACGAGTTAATTAGACAAATGGGCCCAAGAACAATGTAATATAAGTTTTCAAAAAAAAATACTATTATAACTAAGCCCAACCCATAAGAGGGCCGGTTACACATAAACTAAAACCAACGTCCCCTTAATTTTTTATGGAAATTATTAGTACTAAAAGACTTCCCTATATAAGTCCCAATATAACTCTTCTACCCATAAAACACACACAAAATCTATAACAGTAAAAAAACCTGTCGTCCCTTTTCCTTTGTCCACTGTTCGACGCCAAACAAACAAAAACCACTCGAAATCCATCATCAACCATCCCAAATCACTTCCTTTTAATTCCAATCATCCCTAAACTAAACCCCATTAATCCCTAACAACAATAAATCACCATACAACAAGTTTCATAAGTTCTTTATTTTTATTGGTTTTTGGTTTCAAGGGTTTTGATCTAATTAAGAGTAATTGGAGTGTCAAGGGTTTAATATTAAGTGTTTATGCAAGATTTAGTGTAACAAAAATCAAGTTAGGATTATTATTTGGGTGTGTGTTGGATCGGCCAAGAATCAAACCCAAGAGGGTTTGATATTGTTGATTTTCTTTCACTTGATTTTGCATTGTAAGCTTCTTATTTTCTTTTTTTTGCATAGTTTAATTTTATATATACTTGCATGTGTCGATTTTATGTTCAAGAATCCATGGGTTAGCTTGCATGTTATGATTTAAAGTTATTGATGATTTGAGGTGTTTAGTAGAGGAGTTAGGATAGTTTAGGCATGTTGGGAATGATTGAAAATCAGAGTTGAAGGGGTTGAGAGATACCCAAACTAGGGCAGAAAGTTTAGGGTCGTGTTAGGCGAGTCGAAAATTGTTAAATCTGAGATTAAGCTAGAAAATATGTTAGAGGTCGTAAAAATGAACGTTTTGATATAAGAATCGGATTCTAGCTCTTAAAAGGAATAAGTTATGCCCGATAGAAATTTGGAAAATGGAATCGTCAAATTCTGCACTAGACGTTTTTATGCAGAATTTTGAGTCGACTTGTGCGTATCATAACTTGGTCATTTTAAAAGCTTTTCTAGGTTTTCTTGATTTTAAGAATAAGTTCATCGAATCTACTTTCCAACGAAAGAAGCCTCTCGGATTTTTAGTACTTAAAATTGGGTCAAAAGGGTTATACAAAAATAGTTGTCGAAACTGCGTTTCTGAGTCAGAATTTAGATTACAAAGATGTAGTGAGCAGACATATCAAAACTTAATATTTTTCAACGAAATTTGAAATACATATCAAAACTTAATATTTTTCAATGAAATTTAAACTGTAGCCTCCTCCTCCTCCGACTCTTCTAACTACGCTTCCTTCTTTGGTTCCTTGAGAGGCTCCTCCTCAATTAGCTCTAATTCTGACGCTTCTGGTATCGAGTAGCTCGTAGGTCGAGATAAAACTCTCAGTAAAACAAGAAAACAAAATGCCTAGATAGCTAAACACATAGATCCTATTATGCAGCTATATGAAGGACTCTTAGGTTATAGTCTAGGTTAAACCACCTACTTCTTTATAATCAATGGCTCTGATTCCAATATGTCACACCTCGCCAAGGCAGAAACGCGAGGCGTAACACGGTAGGCATCATCACAACACATAGATGTCAACAATAAAGAATAGCTATAATACAATCAAATTAAAACCAAAGTGTTAAGACGACACCTAACACAAGAGTATTCTTGTATTGAGGTTAATCGCAAAACCACAAAACATAAACATGATA
>BQNB010163582.1:0-14427 GCA_026074375.1 Tanacetum coccineum | reverse complement strand
ATATTATCTTGTGTTGTTGATCTGAGAAGTAACACGCCCCGGACCCTTATTCCGCTGCGACCCAAATTTGGGGGTGTTATGCTAGTTCGTTTCGTGAAGACGTTCCTGTCAAGAATTCTTTCCAGGTCTTGGATGATCAGATGATGAAGGAAAAAGAAGAATGTGTTCTTGAATCTATGGATGAAGAGTACAAGAGTGATATTTGGCCTAAGCTTAAGCAGGATGTCATTGATGTGATGGAATCTGGTTGTTATTCGTCTACGACAGTTTGTATAGATTGGTCTCTTGCTCAAGTGTACTTTTTCTATAAATTTTTTTTGAAATATGGAATGGATCATAATGTTGAAGATAATGATGTGGCTACAGAAGATGGTGGTATGACGTCTGATATGAGAGATGATGATGTGGAGTTGGTTGCCCGTAGTATTAATAATAGGGGGCTCCTTCGCTTGAGGTTGTATCCAATGTTTAAAGCTTTCTCGTGGAATGTTAGGGGTCTTAACAATGACCCTAATAGAAAGCAGGTTATTGACTTGCTTCGGGAAGGTAATTTCAGTTTATGTGGTTTGCTTGAAATTAAAGTTAAAAGCTATAAGTTGGTAAAGATATGAATGGTTTGGTTTTTTCTGGTGATCAGGTTGGGGATAAGTTTGTAAAGCACTTCCAAAGTGTTCTAGGTGATTCAAGGAAGGTTGAGCCTATTGTTGACCCGGATTCATTATTCTGCAAGCGTTTGTCTGATGAAGATTATGAGTTTATGGTTAGGCTGGTTACTAATGAAGAGATCAAGGTTGTGATTTTTGCTATGAATGATGATAAAGCACCGGGTCCTGATGGTTTCTCATCCAAGTTTTTTAAAACCTCTTGGCCTATTATTGGTAATGAAGTTTGTGTTGCGATTCGTGATTTTTTCAAGAATGGCAGATTATTGAAAGAAGTTAATGCTACTATTATTGCTCTTGTGCTTAAGTCTGAAACTCCCTGAAAAGTTTCTGACTTTAGGCTGATTTTTTGTTGTAATGTATTGTATAAGGTGATCACAAAAATTATTGCTAACAGGATTAAGGGATGTTTGGGTAAAATTATTGATGAATGCCAAAATGCATTTATTCCTTCTCGGCAGATTACTTATAATGTGCTTCTTACCCATGAGCTTATGAGGAACTATCATAGGAATCGTGGGCCTTCTAATGTTGCTTTCAAAATTGATATTCATAAGGCTTATGACTATGTAGAGTGGGAGTTTATGGAGCAGTGCTTGATCCATTTTGGTTTTCACAAAAGTATGATTGCTTGGATTATGAGCTGTTTATCGTCTCCTTCGTTTTCTATTAATGTTAATGGTAATTGCCATGGTTATTTTAAGGGGATGAGGGGTTTGAGGCAGGGTGATCCTTTATCCCCTTATTTATTTACATTAGTTATGGAGGTTTTCTCGCTAATGGTTAGAAGGAAGATCGTTGAAGATGGGGATTTTAAGTATCATTGGAGATGTGACAGATTGAAGCTTACTCACCTTAGTTTTGCGGATGACCTTATGGTTTTCTCTAAAGCTGATGTTCACTAGGTGAGGGTTTTGAGTAGTGCTTTGAAGAAATTTAGTGGTGTTTCTGGTTTGGTGCCTAACCTGGATAAGAGTTTGATATTTTTTGGTAATGTTCCTGAGTCTTTGAAGTCTGCAATCCTAAATATTCTTCCCCTTGCTGTTGGTGTTTTGCCTGTAAGGTATCTTGGTATTCCTCTTTTCTCGTCTTGACTTTATAAAGTTCATTGTTGTAGTTTGATTGATAAGATTAAGAAAAGGCTTTTAAACTGGAAAAAAAATCATTGTCTTTTGCGGGTAGACTACAACTCATTAGATCTGTTGTTAGCTCTATCCAAATTTATTAGGCTTCTACGTTTATTTTGCCTAAGGCTGTCAATTCTGAGATTGAGCAGTTGATGCGAGGGTTTCTTTGGTCACATGGGGATTTATGTAAGGGTCATGCTAAAGTAAAGTGGAAAGATGTTTGTTGCTTGAAGTGTCAAGGAGGCCTAGGTATTAAATCTTTGCATACTTGGAACATTTCCCTTATTTCTAAGCATATTTGGAATGTTGTTTCTAAGAAGGATTCTCTTTGGGTGAAGTGGGTTAGTATGTATAGGTTAATGGATAGAAGTTCCAATGTTAGAAATTTTTGGGATGTGCCAGTTATGAATGACTCCTGTTGAGGATGGCGGAAAATCTTACAATGTAGAGAGGTGATTAGGGGTCATATTGTTTATCGTATTAGGGATGGCTCTCTAACTTCAGTATGGTTTGATAACTGCTTGTTTTGGGTCCTCTGTCTCAATTTATTTCTAAGAGGGATGTGTATGAAGCTGGTTTGTATTTAGATTGTAATGTGTGCGATATTGTGGGTAGAGGTAAGTGGTTGTGGCCTGAGTCTTAGAGGAGTAAATTTCCTTTTTTGTTCCAGTTACCTCCCCCGCTCTTATTTAGAGATAGGAAAGACAAAGTGTTATGAAAGTCTAATAATGGTAAGGTTGGTGATTTCTCTGTTAGTGTTGTATGGTCTGATTTATCAGTATCTATGCCTAAGGTTTCATGGCATAAGCTGGTATGGTTTAGTCAAAATATCCCAACGCATGCGTTTATTTTATGGCTTGTCATTAAGCAAAGGTCGAAGACTCAAGACATAATTGAGGTTTGGCAAGGCAATCAAGATGTGAAATGTTCTTTGTGTGAATTTGGGTCTGAATCGCACAGCCAATTGTTTTTGGAATGTCAATCTTCTTTAGAAGTGTGGAGTTTCTTTAAAGAGTTGGTTAAGTTGAGTTTTGCTCCTAACTCTTTGGCTGACATTGTTTCCTACTTAGCTGATAGACCAATTAATAGGTCTATTTTATGTATCTTGCAAAGGCTTGTTATTGAGGTCATGGTTTATTTTATTTGGCAGGAGCGTAATTTGAGAAGATTTCAATTTAAGAAGAGACCTGCTTAGGATTTGTGCGGGATAATAAGAGACAATGTGAGACTTAGAATTCTGAGCTTGAAGATTAGAAGTTCAAGACAAGCTATGGAGGCTGCTGAGTTATGGGATGTTGGGTTGGACAAGTGTAATGGGGGTATGAATTTTAGCTTATGTTCTAATGGGTAGTCATGGTTGCTTAGTTTTTGGTGTCTTGTACAACATGGATTGTAGCTTTGGTGAGAAGAATTTTATTCTTTCTTTGTGCTGGTATGAGGTATTTTTGAGCAGGAAAGTAATATGTGTGATTTGGGCGATGGCTTCTATTTGTTGGGCCAGCCCATGTGTGATGGATCTTGAAGACCTGGAAATGGACGCTGATAGGAAAGAGTTTATCGAGCCTGCTTTGATGTTTCATTATGTTAGGCTGATTGTCATTAGTTTTATTTGTGTAAAAAATTATGTTTTGATTTTGCTTTTGTGCATGTTCCCAAAGCATGTTTTGGGCATGTCATTTGAATTTTCTTATATGGATTTGTTCGTATAAGTATAGTTTTTTTGTGATTAATATATTTGTCGGGAGTGGTCCCTTTTCCCAAAAAAAAACCCTAAACCCTAAACCCTAAACCCTAAACCCTAAACCCTAAACCCTAAACCCTAAACCCTAAACCCTAAACCCTAAACCCTAAACCCTAAACCATAAACCATAAACCATAAACCCGGGAAATATTGATGGGTTGCTTAAGAAGTTGGATAGGGTAACGAGTAATGGGCATTTTGTGGAGAAGTTTGTTAATTCTAATGCCTAATTTCTTCCTTTTGTGGCATCTGACCATGCTCCTGCTATGGTGGTTATTCCGGTTATGTCTAGGTCTAAGCCTAGGCCTTTTAAGTTTGCTAATTTTTTAGCTAACAAGGTTGAGTTTTTACTTATTGTTAAGGAGGTTTGGGATTCTCATATTCTCGGACATGCTATGTTTTCGGTGGTCTCTAAATTGAAGTTATTAAAGAATTCGTTCCGGAAGCTTAGGTATGCTCAGGGGGATTTAGCTAAGAAGGTTTCGGAGACAAGGCATGAGTTGGAAAGGGTTCAAACGATGATGGTTAATGATTCTCATAACTCTGTGTTGAGGAATAAGGAGATGGCTTGTCTTAAAGCGTACAAAGATGCAATGAAGGATGAAGAGTCAATGTTGAAACAATGACCCAAGGTGGAATGGTTGAGTGAAGGGGACTCTAATACGGAATTTTTCAACAAGACTGTTAAAGGGAACTTAAACAGGAATATAATTGAGAGTGTTGAAGATATGAATGGTACTGTTTTTGCTAGTCAGCATGTTGGGGTTCAGTTTGTTAAACACTTCCAAAGTGTTTTTGGTGAATCTCAGAAAGTTGTACCTTTTGTTGACCAGGATTCGTTATTCAGTAAGAGGTTTTCTAATGAAGATGCTGAGTTTATGGTAAGGCCTGTCTCTAATGATGAGATCAAGGCTGTGGTTTTTGGTATGAATGATGAGAAGTCGCCTGGTCCAGATGGTTTTTCTTCGAAATTCTTTAAATCTTATTGGCCTATTATTGGTAATGAGGTGAGTGGTGCGATTTGTGATTTTTTCAAGAATGGGAGACTGTTGAAGGAAGTTAATGCAACTATTATTGCTTTTGTGCCTAAGTCTCAAACTTCCCAAAATGTTTCAGACTTTAGACCTATTTCGTGTTGTAATGTGTTGTGTAAGGTTATTACAAAGATCATTGCTAATAGGATAAAGGGTTGCTTGGGTAAAATTGTTGATGAAAGTCAGAATGCTTTTATTCCTCCAAGGCAGATTACGGATAATGTTCTTCTCACCCATGAACTTATGAGGAACTATCATAGGAGTCGTGGGCCTTCGAAAGTTGCTTTCAAGATTGATATTCATAAAGCTTATGACTCGGTGGAATAGGAGTTTATGGAACAATGCTTGATTGAGTTTGGTTTTCATAGGAGTATGATTTCTTGGATTATGAGTTGTTTATCGTCTCCCTCGTTCTCTATTAACGTTAATGGTAATTTCCATGGTTATTTTAAGGGGAAGAAGGGGTTGAGGTAGGGTGACATGTTGTCCCCTTATTTGTATACTTTGGTTATGGAGGTGTTCTCGTTAATGGTAAAAAGGAGGATTATAGAAGATGGGGATTTTAAATACCATTGGAGATGTGACAGATTAAAGTTCACTCACCTTAGTTTTGTGGATGATCTTATGGTTTTCTCTAGGGCTGATGTGCATTCGGTGATGATATTGAGCAATGCTTTGAGCGAGTTTAATAGTGTTTCTGGTTTAGTGCCCAATCTTGAGAAGAGTTCGATATTTTTTGGCAATTTTCCTGATCATTTAAAGTCTGCAATCCTAAATGTCCTTCCTCTTGTTGTTGGTATATTACCTGTGAGGTATCTTGTCCTCTCATCTCTTCTAGGCTTTATAAATACCATTGTAGTAGTTTGATTGATAAGATCAAGAAAAGGCTTTTCAATTGGAAAAATAAATTGCTGCCTTTTGCGGGTCGTTATCAGCTCATTAATTCGGTTACTTTCCCAAAACAAGATACATTTGGCGAGCATATTTGCTCGACATAACTTTTGTCATCATTTGAGCATTTCATCGGGTATAAACCCTTTACCTAAAACAAAATACCTTTGGCGAGCAGATTTTCTTGACATAACTTTCGTCATCATTTGAGCATTTCATTGGGTATAAACCCTTTACCCAAAACAAGATACCTTTGGCGAGCAGATTTGCTCGACATAACTTTTGTCATCATTTGAGCATTTCATCGGCTATAAACCCTTTACCCAAAACAAGATACCTTTGGCGAGCAGATTTTCTCGACATAACTTTCGTCATTATTTGAGCATTTTATCGGCTATAAACCCTTTACCCAAAACAAGATACCTTTGGCGAGCAGATTTGCTCGACATAACTTTTGTCATCATTTGAGCATTTCATCGGCTATAAACCCTTTACCCAAAACAAGATACCTTTGGCGAGCAGATTTGCTCGACATAACTTTCGTCATCATTTGAGCATTTCATCGGGTATACACCCTTTACCCAAAACAAGATACCTTTGGCGAGCAGATTTTCTCAACATAACTTTCGTCATCATTTGAGTATTTCATCTGGTATAAACCCTTTACCCAAAACAAGATACCTTGGGCGAGCAGATTTGCTCGACATAACTTTCGTCATCATTTGAGCATTTCATCGGGTATAAACCCTTTACCCAAAACAAGATACCTTTGGCGAGCAGATTTGCTCGATATAACTTACGTCATCATTTGAGCAATTCATCGGGTAGAAACCCTTTACCCAAAACAAGATGCCTTTGGCCCGCAGATTTGCTCGACATAACTTTCGTCATCATTTTAGCATTTCATCGGCTATAAACCCTTTACCAAAAACAAGATACCTTTGGCGAGCAGATTTTCTCGACATAACTTTCGTCATCATTTGAGCATTTCATCGGCTATAAACCCTTTACCCAAAAATAAGATACCTTTGGCGAGCAAATTTGCTCGACATAACTACCGTCATCATTTGAGCATTTCATCGGGTATAAACCCTTTACCAAAAACAAGATACCTTTGGCGAGCAGATTTGCTCGACATAACTTTCGTCATCATTTGAACATTTCATCGGGTATAAACCCTTTACCCAAAACAAGATACCTTTGGCGAGCAGATTTGCTCGACATAACTTTCGTCATCATTTGAGCATTTCATCGGGTATAAACCCTTTACCAAAAACAAGATACCTTTGGCGAGCAGATTTGCTCGATATAACTTTCGTCGTCGTTTGAGCATTTCATCGGGTATAAACCCTTTACCCAAAACAAGATACCTTTGGCGAGCAGATTTGCTCGACATAACTTTCGTCATCATTTGAGCATTTCATCGGGTATAAACCCTTTACCCAAAACAAGATACCTTTGGTGATCAAATTTGCTCGACATAACTACCGTCATCATTTGAGCATTTCATCAGGTATAAACCCTTTACCCAAAACAAGATACCTTTGGCGAGCAGATTTGCTTGACATAACTTTCGTCATCATTTGAACATTTCATCGGGTATAAACCCTTTACCAAAAACAAGATACCTTGGGCGAGCAGATTTGCTCGATATAACTTTCGTGGTCGTTTGAGCATTTCATCGGGTATAAACCCTTTACCCAAAACAAGATACCTTTGTCGATTAGATTTGCTCGACATAAACCCTTTACCAAAAAAAAAGATACCTTTGGCGAGCAGATTTGCTCGACATAACTTTCATCATCATTTAAGAATTTTATCGGCTATAAACCCTTTACCCAAAAATAAGATACCTTTGGCGAGCAAATTTGCTCGACATAACTACCGTCATCATTTGAGCATTTCATCCAGTATAAACCCTTTACCAAAAACAAGATACCTTTGGCGAGCAGATTTGCTCGACCTAACTTTCATCGTCATTTGAGCATTTCATCGAATATAAACCCTTTACCAAAAACACGAGCAAATCTGCACGCCAAAGTATCTTGTTTTGGTAAGAATTATACCTATGAAATGCTCAAATGATGAACGAACGTTATGTCGACAAATCTGCTCGCCAAAGGGTATATGTTTTTGGGTAAAGGGTTTATTCCCATGAAATGTTCAAATGATGAAGAAAGTTATGTGAAGCCAAATCTGATCGCCAATTGTATCTGTTTTGGGGTAAAGGGTTTATACCCGATGAAATGCTCAAATGATGAAAAAGATATGTCGCGCAAATTTAGCTCGCCAAAGGTATCTGTTTGGGTTAAAGGGTTAATAGCCGATGAAATGCTACAAATGATGACAAATTTATGAGCAAATCTGCTCGCCAAAGGTATCTTGTTTTGGGTAAAGGGTTTATACCCGATGAAATGCTCAAATGATGACGAAAGTTATGTCGAGCAAATCTGCTCGCCAAAGGTATCTTGTTTTGGGTAAAGGTTTATACCCGATGAAATGCTCAAATGATGACGAAAGTTATGTCGAGCAAATCTGCTCGCCAAAGGTATATTGTTTTGGGTAAAGGGTTTATACCCGATGAAATGTTCAAATGATGAAGAAAGTTATGTCAAGCAAATCTGCTCGCCAAAGGTATCTTGTTTTGGGTAAAGGGTTTATACCCGATGAAATGCTCAAATGATGACGAAATTTATGTCAAGCTAATCTTCTTGCCGAATGTATTATGTTTTGGGTAAAGGGTTTATACCCGATGAAATGCTCAATTGATGACGAAATTTATGTCGTGCAAATCTGCTCGCCAAAGGTATCTTGTTTTGGGTAAGGGTTTATACCCGATGAAATGCTCAAATGATGACGAAAGTTATGTCGAGCAAATCTGCTCGCCAAAGGTATCTTGTTTTGGGTAAAGGGTTTATACGCGATGAAATGCTCAAATGATGACGAAAGTTATGTCGCGCAAATCTGCTCGCCAAAGGTATCTTGTTTTGGGTAAAGGGTTTATACCCGATGAAATGTTCAAATGATGACGAAAGTTATGTCAAGCAAATCTGCTCGCCAAAGGTATCTTGTTTTGGGTAAAGGGTTTATACCCGATGAAATGCTCAAATGATGACGAAAGCTATTTCGAGCAAATCTGATATCCAAAGGTATCTTGTTTTGGGTAAAGTGTTTTTATGCGATGAAATGCTCAAATGATGACGAAAGCTAATCTTCTCGCCGAATGTATCTTGTTTTGGGTAAAGGATTTATACGCGATGAAATGCTCAAATGATGATGAAAGTTTTGTCGAGCAAATCTGCTCAGCAAAGGTATCTTGTTTTTGGTAAAGGGTTTATACTCGATGAAATGCTCAAATGATGAAGAAAGTTATGTCAAGCAAATTTGCCCGCAAAAGGTATCTTGTTTTGGGTAAAGGGTTTATACCCGATGAAATGCTCAATTGATGACGAATGTTATGTCGAGCAAATCTGCTCGCCAAAGGTATTTTGTTTTTGGTCAGGGTTTATACCCGATGAAATGCTCAAATGATGACGAAAGTTATGTCGAGCAAATCTGCTCGCCAAAGGTATCTTGTTTTGGGTAAAGGGTTTATACCCGATGAAATGCTCAAATGATGACGAAAGTTATGTCGAGAAAATTTGCTCGCCAAAGGTATCTTGTTTTGGGTAAAGGGTTTATAGCCGATGAAATGCTCAAATGATGACGAAATTTATGCCAAGCTAATCTTCTCGCCGAAGGTATCTTGTTTTGGGTAAAGGGTTTATACCCGATGAAATGCTCAATTGATGACGAATTTTATGTCGTGCAAATCTGCTCACCAAAAGTATCTTCTTTTAGGTAAGGGTTTATACCCGATGAAATGCTCGAATGATGACGAAAGTTATGTCGAGCAAATTTGATCGCCAAAGGTATCTTGTTTTGGGTAAAAGATTTATAAGCGATGAAATGCTCAAATGATGACGAAAGTTATGTCGCGCAAATCTGCTCGCCAAAGGTATCTTGTTTTGGGTAAAGGGTTTATACCCGATGAAATGCTCAAATGATGACGAAAGTTTTTTTTTAACGGTAAAATAAATATATTAAAATGCAAGGTTATTTACAAAACAAAGCCCAAGAAATATCTAAGAAGGACAAACCCCTTCTGAGACATTCACTTGACTCAAACAAAAACAAGGCTTTGGACAAACCCCAAGCCTTATACAAATAATAAATACCAAAAAACTTATAATAACAACTATTTCTCTTGATAACTCTATCACTTATCACTAACTATGCTCTTATAACTTGTAACCAGATCACTATGTATGTAAATAACAAACTTGCTAATTCTTTTATACTCTAACCTGCCCACACTTGGTTACTAACCATAAATCTTTAAAATTGAGAACTTGAAATCACCAATCATACTTGAAACATATATGAGCATACTTGAACTGCAACATAACTTCTCTACTTGAAACATTTTGCATAACCTTTGATACACCTTATGAGTCATACAACAAGCCTTTAAAATCTGAACATTTACACTTCCAAGGATCCTGACCAAATCAGAACTAAAGTCCTTCAACCATTCAAGCCTTGAGCCTTTATCAATGATATATATAGTATTACATTTCCAGAAACCAGTATTCAAACCACTAACATGACCACAACTCAGATTAATAAGACCAGAATCATAATAAAATCCAATACCAACATCAAAATAGAGACCAAAATCAGCATAAGAGCTAACAAAACCAAAATTAAATAACCTTGCATCATAATTTAGACACCCAAAACCCCAATACCCAAGAACCCCCAACCCAGAAGTACCATGATAAAAAGAACCATTCCTGAATATAAAACTAATGCAGCACCAAAACCTTATAACACCAAAAATGTAAGCTGCCCAAAACCTAACCCAGCTGGTGTTTTCCCAAACACCCATTAAACTATACCGCTGATTCAGAAAGTGAAACCATAACCAAAAAATGCTAAAAAGGAGCATTCTAAATCTCAATAGCATACTTGGAGTGCAACCAAGCATACCGAGAATAATTCTAAATCTCAATAGCATATTTGAGTGAAGAGATAAGCATGACACCAGTTAAGTCCTACAGACCAAATGGAGACATCTAAGCCAGGCTTACACCCCTCCCAAAGATTGATACGGACAAAACCACTGTCAACTAGGGGAAGACGACTAAGTCGTCTCTTGTCTGAGCACAACCTAACCCCCCTTATGCCACCAGAACCTAAAGGAACAAATGAAATAACCCAAGTCAGGCCATAGACAATATACAGGAAGCTTTGACTATCACGAAGTGATAGAAAAAACCAACGAACCCTGCATATCCTACAAACCTTCCAAGGAGAGTAAGTATACCATAACTCACTCAAACCCATACAAAACAGACCACCCCCCTTGTGTCTCCCAAACCTATGCGTCAAAACCGGAACGTTTGACTTTTCTACCCTGCACTCCCTTATGACTCCATCCCATATATGAAACCCAAACCCACCCCATCCTACCTCACCAAAACTACACTCTACATAAGCATGAGTATAAAAATGATACTCACACTTATGTAATTGCCCGGTCCACCCCTGATGGTACCCCACCCAATCACTCATTGTGATCACCACGGGGTGATCACAAGCACAAGAACGGAAAAAAGAAGACGTCGTTCCCATGCTATAATCCACAATTCCAATCCTAGAAAAGCTCCATAGAGTACCTGCATAAAAACAGTTAGCAAAAAAACCCATACAAAACCACCAAACACCCCAACTAAACCTCCAATACTGCCACAAGCTCATGGCAAGCTTGTGCATAATACACCAACTCCACAACTTATGTAACATCATCATTAACCCCATACTTAACCCCATAACCACTCTTTTCCCCCACTCCCTTAATAGGAATCTTCCAAATAGCAGCAGCCTTATCTACCTCATGAGACCGTTTAATCTTCAACCCCAACAGTCTTAGCCTGACTGTATCCACAATGATATCAAAAACCTTATCTGCAGGCCTTTCCACACTTCTAAATAATCTAAAATTGCGTTCTTGCCAAATGAAATAAACCGCAGCACCAAAAACCAACCTTTGAATAATACTCCACAACGTATTGTTCGCCTTTCTAACAGAAATACCAAAAACAATCTTAGCCCAAACATATGAAAGATCTTCAAGCCTACACATAAGCTTAAGCCTATCCCAAATACCCTAAGCAAAACCGCATTGGAAAAAAAGGTGACTGTGAGAGTCTTTGCAGCTTTTACAAAATGGACAGACCATGTTATCAGTACCAATCCATCAGGAAATCCTATCTTGAGTCTTCAATCTACCCTTGAGAGCCATCCACAAAATGAACGCATGTCTGGGAATACATTGGGAAAACCATACATGTTTGTGCCACATAACTTCAGGACCATCATTTCTAAGAACCTTCCAAGCCACTTTTACACTAAACTGAACCTCTTCATTCTTTTTATTAAACCATAACACTTTATCAACAGAATCACTACTTAATACCGGAACCGGGACATCAATAACTTCACTAAACAATTCTGACCACTCAAACGGCCAAATCCAGTTATTTTCACAGATTAAATCAGCCACTTTAGCATTCAAATCAAAACCACAACTAGAAATGATGTGGTTACTAATAAGTCTGCATAAAGGGCCGTTAGAGTGCCATCTATCATACCAAATGAAACAATCGATACCATTACCAATTTTATAACCTACAAACTTCCTAACACTGTCTCTCAACTTCAAAATCTGTTTAAGATTCCAAGAAAAACTATCCCTAACTTTCATATCCCATAAACATTCCCCCTTTAACTTATAAACATTAAGCCATTTAACCTACAATGACTCTTTCCTACTAGCAATGTACCATAAATGTTTGACCATAAGACCACAATTCATGACTCTCAATGATTTCAACCCTAAACCACCTTGATTCTTAGGCCTACAAACATCCTTCCAAGAGACACTAGCAATACCACTACTAGACTCAGACTTTCCCCAAATAAAGTTTTTAAAGAGTTTATCAATACTGTCACAAATAGAAACCGGCAACATAAACATAGAAGCCCAATAAACATGAAGCGATGAAAGGACAGAAGCAACAAGTTGAAGTTTACCAGCAAATGATAACGACTTATTTCTCCAGTCAAAAATACGCTTCTTCACCTTTTCCACTAAAACTTTACAATCTGCAATACTTAACATTTTAGAAGTTAATGGAACGTATGTCTGTCGCGATTCTCGCAAAGGACGTAGGACTCAACACAAACTACTGATTTGGGCGGGAAATCTGAGGATCTTACCTTGAGCAGGACACAGATTCTAGATGCGAAGGTCTGTAAATGCGGTTGCGGACTTTAGTCGCCTTCATATAGCGTCCGGAGTGCGCGACAGTGATATTACACTGTCATCGGCCTTTCTGGCCTAATAAATTAAGCGTTCTATAATAGTTGAACCTATATACGCGCCTAGATCTCTGTATAAGTATTCCATAGCTGAGTACACAGTGTCTATCACAAGTCGTAGTATATGCGAAACATGGCAATGCAGACTCTCGTAGCGCGATCATCTAGGAATCAGGTTAGACGTAACGTGTTTCCTCGATAGCTCATGCATCGAGTCTCCAGGGCCAGTCGGGCCCAAAAGATCTGGTCGTGACTTGCGGGGCTAGATCGATGATGTGAGATACTAGCTATGTCTAACTGTAAAGTATCCCCATGGCAAAGCATTAACAAATCATCCGCAAAACATAAGTGAGTAAGATTAATTTTACTACAACCCCAATGATACCTAAACCGACTGTCAAGACGAATCTGCCTTTTAATCATAAGGTTTAAAACTTCCATGACTATAGTAAATAAATACGGAGACATGGGGTCACCTTGCCTAAGACCCCTTTTACCCTTAAAAAACCCATGTGTTTCCCCATTAACACAAATAGAAAACGAGGCAGTGGTAAGACATACCATAATCCATTTGATCATAGAACTGTGAAAGCCAAATCTTTGTAGAGCAATCTTCAAAAAATCCCAATCCACCGTATCATAAGCTTTTTCGATATCTACCTTGAAAGCACACCGCTGAGCACCACCTTTACGCCCATAACCATGCATGAATTCCTGAGCCAAAAAGATATTGTCACTAATCTGTCTTCCCGGGATAAACGCACTCTGATTGGAATCGACAATAGAACCAAGCCCCTCCTTAAGCCGATTTGTAATAACCTTACTGATACACTTATAAACCACATTGCAACACGCAATGGGTCTATAATCAGTAATCTTCAAAGGGGTTTGCAGTTTAGGAACAAGCGAAATCAAATTAGCATTGAACTCCCCTAATAACTTGCTAGAATAAAAGAATTCCTTCACCGCAGCACAGACATCACCCCCTACAATGTTCCAGGCAGTTTTGAAAAATTTTGAAGTGTAACCATCCGGACCCGCAGCCTTATCATCCTCTATACTAAACATGGCAAACTTAATCTCATCATCCAAAACCGGCCTAACCATATAGTCAGCACACTGAGCATCCAACTTATTAATAAACAAGCTATCCGGATCTTCAATAGGAAAAACCTCATCTTCAGTGCCTAAAAACTTACTAAAATGATCAACAAACTTGGGAGCAATATAATCTCCCTCATATTTGTGGCCCTCAGAATCATACACAACCTCAATCCTGCTTCTAAACATCCTACCCTTCAAAGAGTTATGAAAGTAAGCCGAATTCTGATCACCATCTTTAAGCCACTGAATCTTCGTCTTTTGTCTGAGAACCATCTCTTCATCCCTAGCAGCCTCCTTATAAGCATTACAAAAAACATACTCCTCTTCTCTAAGATGAACACAATCCGGATCCTTATCTAAACAATTCTGCACCCTTTTTAACTCCTCCCTTAAAACTTTGACCTTATCAAAAACATTTCCACGGCGCCTCCCTCCACCCCTTT
>BQNB010163581.1:0-14427 GCA_026074375.1 Tanacetum coccineum | reverse complement strand
GATAAATATGTAGATGAGATTTTAAAGAAATTCAACTACACTAATGTAAAGTCTGCTTCTACTCCAGTTGATTTGGAAAAGCCTTTAGTCAAGGATAGAGATGCTAATGATGTTGATGTACATCTCTATAGATCTATGATTAGGTCCTTGATGTATCTTACAGCATCTAGACCAGATATTGGGTTTGCAGTATATGCAAGTGCCAAATTCCAAGTTACTCCAAAGACATCACATCTCTTAGCTGTAAAGAGAATTTTCAAATATTTGAAAGGCAAACCAACTTTAGGCCTTTGGTATTCTAGAGATTCTTTATTTGAGCTAGTTGCTTATACTAATAGTGACTATGCTAGAGCCACTCAAGATAGGAAGTCAACAACTAGAGGTTGTCATTTTTTAGGAAATAGGTTGATGACTTGGCAGTGCAAGAAGTAAACTATGGTTGCCACCTCTACAACTAAAGCTGAATATGTGGTTGCTGCTAGTTGCTGTAGACAAGTACTCTGGATTTAAAACCAATTGCTAGATTATGGGTATAATTTCATGAATACTATGATTCACATTAATAATAACAGTACTATCTGCATTATTGAAAATCATGTTCAACATTCTAAAACAAAACATATAAAGATTAGACATCATTTTATAAGAGATTGCAATGCTAAAAAGTTAATTCAAATGGTTAAAATTAATACTGAACATAATGTTGCAGATCTTCTTACAAAAAGGTTTTGATGCTGGAAGGTTTCAGTACTTGGTCTCAAGTATTAGAATGCTTAATCCTTAATGTCTAAATCTCTTTATGTATCTGTAAAAGTTTTGTAACAAATTAGTACTGTTAGTGTATCAGTTAATACTGCTAGTGTATAATTAAGACTGTTAGTCAAGATTAATACTATTAAACAAGAAAATGCTTTGGTTTCTATTTTTCTTGGTTTTGGACTAACCCTTGTAGGATAAGCAAGCAGTATGATTAAATTTGATGATACCAATTGTTGAGTTTGCTATAAGAGATATTGTTGATTGCTTACCTCTGAAGTATTGTTTGAGGGGAGGTTTAACAGTTCTTAACTCTTATTCATGGGTTATGCATAAATATGGATCCTCATGAATTGTCACATGTCTATCTAGTCATTTCTAGTATGCTTGTGATGAATAGAGGCATGTTGTTGTATAATTATTGAGGACAGAGTTAAAACTATTAAGGAATATATTTATACTACTAAGTATAATTAGTACTACTAGTTATACTTAAGACTGCTGGTTAAAACTGTTGTCATAATTAAAACAGTCAAAAAGAGGTCGAGACACTAAGGTACCTTAGTCTGGTGGTCCCCCTAAAAAAGGTTGGTGATGAGGCTGTCCATAAGAAGTTGGGTGACAGAATGGAAAGGCCTGCCACTACTGCTTCTAGCTTAGAAGCAGAGTAGGAAAGTGGTAACATCAATAAGACCCAATCTATGGCAACACTTAATTAATCAAGTCCTTATAGAATTGGTTTAGGTAGTGGTCCCAGGTGCCAAGATAACATATTGGGGGTTTAGATACTCAAACTAGGTTTGAGACTACATTTATATAGTCTAGTGATCCACCTCTCTCAAGAGGTTACACACTTGGAAGTAGGGAGGACAGTATGAAAGTATTGGAATTTATGGCATATTGTACAAATCTATGAGAAATGGTAAGGAAAAGAAAAGAGAGAAATTGTGAGCTTAAAAATACAAAGAGGGATGTGTGCATAAAAACATAAAGAGTGAATTGGTGAGCCAAAAGAAATGAGAGATTCAGTGAGTTTAAAAATAGAAAGAGAGCTTGTGAGAAGAATTCATTGATGATAGAAGTCATTTTTGGAAAGAAATTGAAGTTAATGCTGGTAACTCAAACTTAATGCTATTAATACTGGTAATATAACTTAATGCTGCTAAGCATAAAGTTTCTACTAGTGGTATACATTAATGCTGCTAGGCTTACGTTGATGCTGTTGAGTTAGTGCTGCCAAGTTACTTACTATTGCTAGGTATAATTTGGTACTGCCAGTTCAAGTTAATGCTGCTGAGGGTGATTTTATAAATACTTCGATTCAGGGTTTCATTCGACTCTTTATTCGATTTCAATCATTCACACACTCTCTAAACGTAAACCCTAACTCAATTTTTTTACTCATCAAAACCCATCACAATGTCGACTCTACACTTTGCTGCAACTTACAACATGGTCGTGTTCTTGGAAAAACCTGCTGAAAGTGATGGATTTCATGAAATTATTGATTTTTTGAATGCTAATCAAATCCATTATGCTTTAACTATCAATCCTACAATCTACACATCTTGCATTGAATAGTTCTAGGCAACAGCAAAGGCAAGCTCTGGTTGACAAAAAGAGGGTGATCATCATGGAGACAAGCATTAGAAGTGATCTTCACTTAGAAGATGTAAGTGGGACTGATTGTTTGCCAACTGCTACTATCTTTGAAGAGATGGCAAAAATGGGGTATGAAAAACCTTCTCAAAATCTTACATTTTATAAAGCTTTCTTTTCTCCACAATGGAAGTTCTTAATTCATACCATTACTCAATGCCTAAGTACCAAGACCATTGCATGGAATGAATTCAGTAGTACTATAGCCTCTGCAATTATATGCTTGGCTACAAACCAGAAATTTAATTTCTCCAAGTATATTTTTGATGCTATGGTAAAGCACTTAGAGGGAGGTGTCAAATTTCTAATGTATCCACACTTTGTACAAGTGTTTATCAATCAACAGCTTGGGGATATGTCACACCATAAAAAGATTTACATTAACCCTTTACACGCAAAGAAAATCTTTGCCATTATGAAAAGAGAAGCACAAGATTTTTCTAGGAGAGTAACACCTCTATTTGCAACAATGTTGGTTTAAGATAATCAAGAAGAGGGTGTAGATTTTGGCATTCCTATTGATTCATAGTAGACACCCATTACAACTCAACCATCATCCTCTAGACCTCAGAAGAAACAGTCTAGGAGAAAACAGAGGAAGGAACCTGAAGTTTCTCAAGATGAGCCACAACTTGATGAGGGTGTTCCTATACCTTCTAATGATCCACTTCTTAGTGGTGAGGATAGCATGCAACTAACAAAATTGATGATTTTGTGTACCAACTTACAAAAACAGGTTCTTGATTTGTAGAAGGCAAAGGATGCTCAAGCAAAGGAGATTGTTGGTTTGAAGAAGAGGGTCTAAAAGTTGGAAAGGAAAAGGAAATCAAGAAGTACAAGGTTAAAAAGATTAAGGAAAGTTGGTGAAACTAGAAGAGTTGAATCCTCTGAGGATAGAGATAGTTTGGGTGCTCAGCAAGATGCATCTCAACAGGGGAGGAGTTTAGAAGACATTGACAAGGATGCTACAGACTCTTTAGCTGATGAAACCCAGGGATGGACAGATGATGCAGAAATGTTTGATATAGATGATCTTCATGATGATGAGGTGATTATGGATATGGTAGTTGGTGAGAAACAAGAGCAGGTTGAAAAGGTTGATGAAAGAGATGTTAGTACTGGTGTTGAAGATAGTGCTTCTAAGATTCCAACAACAACTATAGATGAAATGACTTTAGCTCAGACTCTTATTGAAATCAAAGCAGCTAAACCTAAAGCTGTTACTACTGCTGCTACAACAACAACAACTACAAGACCTAAGGCTAGAGGGGTTGTAGTTCAAGAGCCAAGTGAATTCAGAACAACAACATTAGTATCTTCTTCAAGCATCAAGGATAAAGGGAAAGCAAAGATGGAAGAACCTGAAGTGCCATTGAAGAAAAAGGATTTAATTGCTTTTGATAAAGAAATGGCTAGAACTCTTGAAGCTCAAATACAAGCTGAACTCATTGAAAAAGAAAGGCTTGCAAGGAAAAAGGAAGAGGAAGCCAACATAGCTTTGATTGAGTCATGGGATAACACACAAGTTATGATGGAGGTAGATTTTGAGTTAGCTCAGAGGCTACAAATAGAAGAACAGGGAGAGATAACCATTAAAGAAAGATCAAGACTGTTTGTAGAGTTAATGAACAAAAGAAAGAAACACTTTGCAATGCTTAGAGCTAAAGAGAAAAGAAGAAAGGCACCAACTAAAGCTCAAATAAGAAATCTAATGTCTACCTATCTCAAAAACATGGGTGGATACAAATATAATCAGTTAAAGAGCAAGAGCTATGATGAGATTCAGAAGTTGTTTGATAATGAAATGAAAAGGGTAAATACTTTTATCCCTATGGATTCAAAGGTAAAAAAGCAAAGAAGGAACAGAAAAAAGTTTTAAAAGAATAAAGGATGAACTAGAATATGATCAGACAAAGAAGGCAGAAAGTAGTGAGCAGAAAGCTAAAGGCAGCAGAAAGAAATCACTTGGTAAGAAAAGAGTAGGGAAAGAGCAGAAACAAGAATCTTCTAAAAGACAAAGAATAAAGGATGATAAAGAGACAGATGAGCATGAAGAAGCTGAAGAAGATGATGAAGCTGAGATGAAAATGCATATGGAGGTGATGATGAGGGCATAGCAATTGATGTTATACCTCCAGCTACCAAACCTCCAACAATTGTTGAATATAAGATTGTTAAAGAATGATTAAAGGGATTCTATCATTTGATAAGAGCTGATGGAAGTACAAATAGATATTCACCAATGATTAGAATGCTTCAGAGCATTAGTAGAAAAGACCTAGAGACTCTATGGAAGTTGGTGAAAACTAAATATGGGAGTACAAGGCCAGAGGATGAGTATGAAAGAGTGTTCTGGGGTGATCTACAAGTAATGTTTGAGCCTGACATAAAGAGTGAAATATGAAGGAATCTACAGGGATATAAAGTGACTGTTTAGAAGCTGTTTGACTCTAGTAGAGTACACTTTGTTAGATTTCAAAATCTACACATCTTTATGTTAGTTGAAAAGAGATATCCCCTCACACCAATAACAATCACAAATATGCTCAACAAGAAACTTCAAGCTGATTATTAGAATGAGATGTGCTATCAACTACTCAATCTCATGGTAAAGCAACAAAAAGGTTAATAATATGTTTGAATGCATCTTCCTGATAGTGATGAAGACTTTTAATAAAGAAACTTAAAGATTCAGAAGATGAACATCAAGTTTAGGGGAGGATTGTTGGGACTTAAAAGACTTCAAGATGATTCTTAGAGTTACTACTGCTCAGGTATATAATGAAAATTATGCTAAGTAGTTAGTACTGGTAGTATAAAGTTATTACTGCTAGTTACTACTGTTAGTATAAAGTTACTACTGCTAGTTGAAGTTAAAATTACTCAGAGTTGAAGTCTAAAATATAAGCTAAGTAGTTAGTGCTGCTAGTAGTAAAGTTAAGACTGCTAGTACACAGTTACTACTGTTAGTATATATTAGTACTATTAGTACTAATGTTACTACTGCTTATGTTTATTAGTACTGCTGGTACAAAAGTTAATGCTGCTGGATTACAACTGCTAGAAGACTTACTACAGTCCGAAGGATAAAGATGGAGTAAAGAGATAAGGATTGCTTAAAGAACAAGAATACTTAAGAAGATAAGTATTGAGTTATTTTTGTAAAAGATATGTATAATGTAATTGTTTAAGAGATTACGTTTTCTTTTAGAAAAGATCATGATAACTTAGGAAAGTATTGTAAGCCGACTAGGACTCCTTAGTCTATAAAAGGAGGCTCTAGGGCATTAGTTGAAATAGAAGTTCATAGAAGTTTTCATAGTTGTAAAGTCGATTAAAAAGCTTCAAGGTTGTAAACCCTAGTACTAGTGAAGAGTACTCGTATTATTGATCTAATAATATTGGAGTGTTTGGTTTTATCTTTGTTCATTCATAATTACTGTTTTATTCATTATACTTCTAGATATTAAGGTGTAGTTTCCGCATACACTTTAGTATACATACAATGTTTCTACAATAAGTTATTTTGGATTTATCCAAGGTAATTTAACCTTAGACAAGCTAAGGAATCGATCAAGGTTTAGGATCAACATATCTTTATCAATCAGGCCAAGTACGCTTTAGAAATACATAAAAAACATGGTATGGATAAATGTGATAGCATTGGTACACCAATGGCTACTAAACCTAAACTAGATGTAGACTTGAGTGGTACATCCATTGACCAAACAAAATACCATAGTATGATCGGGTCACTTATGTATCTGACATCTAGTAGACCAGACATAGTGCAAGCAGTATGTTATTGTGTACGTTATCAAGCAAGATCAACTGAAAAACACCTCAAACAAGTTAAAAGGATCTTTCGATACTTAAAGGGAACCATTAATATGGGAATCTGGTATCTAAAGGATTATGGCTTTAAACTAACAGCTTTTTCAGATGCCTACCGTGTCGGATGTATTGATACTCGTAAAAGCACTTCTAGAGGAATACCGTTCCTAGGTGATAAGTTAGTCAGCTGGATGTCAAAGAAGCAAGAATGCACTGTAATGTCATCAGCAGAAGCAAAGTACATGGTGTGATCTGCAAGTTGTGCTCAAGTAATGTGGATGAGGAAACAGCTTAAGGATTATGGCTTTAACTACAACAAAATACCGTTGTATTGCAACTCTCAGTCAGCCATAGCAATCTCATGCAACCCTGTGCAGTACTCCTATACCAAGCACATCCATACTCGATATCACTTTATCAAGGAATAGATTGAACATGCTATAATTGAACTATATTTTGTCAGAACTGAATACTAATTAGCTGACATGTTTGCTAAAGCCTTACCCAAAGATAGGTTTTAGTATCTTATTAGAAGAATTGGTATGAGATGTTTGACTCCAGCAGAATAGGAGGTTCTGACAAATGAATCTGCTTGATAATTCATCAAACATTGACTTATGAATATTTTTAAGAAAAACAAAATACAAAAATATAAAACCTATAAAACCAAATACAAAAATATAAAATTTCAAAAAGAAAATACAAAATCAGAAAAACAAAAAATCTCCTAAAAGAATCTTCTTGACATGTCTCTTATAATCGATAACATTTACTTAACTAGAAATGACGATTAATATTGACATGGGTATGTAAATGAAGTTCGAGCAAGAGTTCAAAAGTTTCAAAACATGTCATTTCGAATTTTCTTAATGGCTTATGTGCAAATCAGTACATAACCCAAACTTTAAATAAAGGAAAGTTTATCTATAAAGATAACTTATCCTCACAACGAGAAAATCAATTTTCTCGATCTTGAGCAGTTCTTACAAGACATTCAAAGTTTTGAACTCAAGAAAAAGGAAAGTGTACGCATAAGTGCACTTACCCTTAGAGTTAGAAGAGAAGTCTTCTAACATGTATTTTTCAAATAGTTGAACATAATTTTTCAAGAGTTTATCAATGACAATTTAAAATCTTTCAAAATTATGTGTTCAACACTCCATCCCTCACAAAACATTAAAAGACGACAATCTTATAATTGGTTTTATTTTTGAAGGGGAGTTCTTCGGAAAAACAAAGTTTTAATGATTTTGAATACATCATCTCACGATAATTCTTATGTATTCAAAACATTATTCAAAGTCTCATAATAACAAATCAGTAATAGTAATGACAACTCAATAGAATGTTTGTTATAAGATGATCTAGTGTCTGAGCATAATTTTTCAAGAGTTCTTCAATGACAATTCATAATCTTTCAAAATTGTGTGCTCAACACTGCTAACCCTCAATTTTATATTCATTTTACAACTTGGTATTATTTTTTGGTGTCAAACATATGTAAAATTGAGGGGGAGCAAGAAAAGGTTGTTCAATTGTTTTCTTGAAAAACACATAGTGCAATCTACCATCTTTCCTTTTTCTCTACTTTCTCTCTCTAGTTTCTCTCTCTATAATTCTTCCATTTTTCCTTCTTTGTTTCTTAAGTGAAAATGATATCTTAGGTCCTAACAATTGGTATCAATCGCCACAGGGTGGGTTTAGTGTTTGTGGTTTTTGTTTTTAAGTTTATTCGAAGCTTATATAGTTTTTTAGGTCTGACTTATTGTTCATATAAGCTTCGTGTGTCTAACAGCTTGGTATTGTATTACTTGCAAACGTTCTAGGAACAACTTGTGCTAAAAACCATCTTTCAAAACATGTCTTATGGATTAAAAAGGCAAAGTTTTTATTTTTTTTCAAACTGTAACTGTTGATCCCAACTAGATCTTGCAATCCTTGTAAAAAGGATTAGTTATATTGAATAGATTCAAGACAACTATGCTAGAAACTTTGTTGATACTAAAGAGTATGTAGAATTTACTCTTTAATACTTAGAAGAATATCTATGTAATAACAAACTATAATGCAGTAGAATAAATGGACAATGAATATATCCAAAAAGCTTTAATATTATTATGATGAATAATATGAGTACTCTGTCTAGTACTAGGGTTTACAACCTTGAAGCTACAAAGAAAGACTGATTGATGTATGTATCTAAACCATAACCTAGGATCTCCTTTTATACACCATGGAGTCCTTTACAAGATAACTACAAATCTTCTAAACTTCTATAAGATATCAACATATCTTCTAACTATATAGGATATACATTGAATCATACCATACATATCACAAAACACACTTTTATCTCTTTAACAATTGTAATCTTCATGCAGCAGTACAAAGTCCTCCAACAGTATTAAGTTTAGTACTGGCAGTACTAACTTTCTTCTGGCAGTACTAACCAGTTAGTACTGTTAGTTATAATCTGAGCAGTACTAAGTTGATTCAGCAGTATTAACTTTGTAAAGCCCCTTAATTTCTAACAATCCTCCCCTAAACTTGTGATTTACCTCCAAATCATCAAGTTTCTTGAATTAAAAACTTTGGGCTCTGAGAGGATTCTTTCAAACACTTTATCTCTACTGATAAAGTTGAGACCTTATAAACCAGAGAAGTTTAAATGCCATTTTACTTTCTTAATCAACTTTTAGTCTTCTACTTAACATCCTTGAAAGCATTTCTTTAGTAAAAGGATATTTCTTCTCTATCATCATATGAATAGCAATTCCATTATGCATCAGTAACATATGAATTCTACATGAGTCAAATAATCTCTAGCTTATCAAGTTGTAGTCCTGTTGATTCTTCCATATTTCATCTTCTTTATTAGGCTCAAATATGATCTTCAGATCTCCCTAAAGTAACAAGTCATATTCTTCTGGACTTGTTGTATCATACCTTTCTTGTACCAGTTTGTGTAGATCCAGCACATCTTGCCTATCAAAATCATCAAGCATTTCACTGAATATTTTGTAATTTTTAGAACTTCCATCTGCTTTGATGATTTGATAATACATCATATTTTATGTCAAAACATGTGTCTTCAAGTCAACTATTAGGTATTTAGTAGCCAGAGACTCAACATCAATAGCAATATCATCTCTTGGAACTACATCCATACTATCTCTAAGCTCTTTCTTCTTAGCATCATCCTCTAGTTTTTGTTTCTTGGCATTGTCTTCATCAGAAACTTCTCTTGATCTCTTTTTACTAGACTTTTGTTAAAAATCAAATCCAGGTCTCTTCATCACTTCCTTTTTAATCTTAGAATCTTTAGGTACAAAAGAATTATTTTGATCCTATACCCTTTCAAATATAGGTCTAATATCTTCATAGCTCATTCCCTTGAAATGACTCTGCTTGTATCCTTCCTGATTTTTCAAATACATGCACATGTTCTTCCTTACTTTAGCTACAGAGAAAGATCTATTTTGAAGTGCATGATATCTTAGCACAGTAGGATCACTCTAATCAATATCATAGGCTTGATCAGCTTCAGCTATAACTTCTTGTTCTTGTCTTGCTCTATTAAATTCTTCTTGTAAATGTTTAGCTCTTTCTGCATCCCTAGCAATCCTTTGGTTTTCTTCTTCATTAATCTGTTCTTGCAATCTAATAGCTTCTTCATACCCAAGTCTTTTTTTCTCTAGTTGCTTCTTTGCCTTCTTCTGAACAGATTCATCTTCTTTCATAATAGCTTTTCCTTTATCTTTTCTCTTTTCTGCACTCCTTCTGATGTACACTAAATTTGAAGTAGCAGTACTAACTTCAAGAGTCGCACTAGCAGTACTAATAGAAGCACTAGCAGTGGTAACAGGTATACTGGCAGTAGTAAATCTTTCAGTAATACTAACATCAAAATCATATTCTATGTCTTACCTAGGTTATACCAATGACATTGTAGGATCTTTATCAATTTTAGAGATCTTCCTCCCCTATTTGGAAGAATCCTCTTCAGCATCTTCATCCTCTGAAATAACTATCCTGGCCCTTCTCCTAGCATTGTTTGTTTGGACTTTCTTCTCTAAGTTTTTCACTCTTAAGATGAGCTTTGTAAGAGCAGAACTATAAACCTTCTTTGTCTGCTGCATTTCATTCTCTAAAACTTCAACTCGACCAGTTAACTTGGTAACCAAATCTATTAATTCATTTTGTTGCAGACTTCCCTCATCACTTCCAAGTGTGTGAACTCTTAGGAGAGGTGAATCATAGGGCCTGGTAGGGGTCTTATGTATGGTACCACTGCCCTGACCTACTTCTAAGCCAATGTCAGTAGTGGCAGCCCCTCTAGCATCAACATCTACACTTATGAATGTAGCCTCATCTGCTACTTGGGTTTGAGTAGGAAACTGAGACTAAGGAATCTCAGCTGCCTGTCTGGTTATATCCCTAAGTGGTGATGATTGATGTGTTTGGGGTGATAAGGATGGTGAAGATGTTATTCTAGAAGGAAATGACTCAGGTGTAGTGATCATTGTAGGAAATAGAGGAAAGTCTACCCCAGAATAACCTTTGGAAACCCTTTTCATGTTGCTAAACAGTTTTTATGTAAAGGTAGGAGTAGGATAAGTTCTGGTGTGAGGTTGAAGAAGTCTCTTTTGTTTGTTTAAACAAATTTGAATAAATCTTGGATACATTAAAAACTTATGTGTAATATCCAAATTTTTCACCATAGCATCAAAGATCAATTTTGAAAAATTAAAAGTCCTGTTTGTGGACAAGCAAATTATAGCAGTTGCTATATTGCTACTAAATTGCTCCTAAGCTGTTCTCTTTGGACTTAAACAGTGAAGGATTGCATGAATGAAAAACCTCCATTGAGGAGAAAAGTGTTCCTTTTGAAAAGTAAGTCTAGCAGAATCAAACACATACCCTATAAAAGCAAGTTGCTTAAAAAGCTCTGTATTTGGTAAAGAAGTAATACCATCAGAGTCTTCCAACTTGAGGTGTATTCTTAGAGATGCTTCAGTGATAGTCTTAACTTGTCCATCAATGCTAGCAGTTATTTCCATTTCTCCTTCATCAGTTGTTCTAGTGAGATTATATCTTGGGATTCTCAATAAGGGCATACTAGATATGACTAGCATTTAGAAAATCCAAAATTTGATGAAAGGCTTCACTGCCCTTTGGCTTCTATAAGTAGGCCACCATGTTGTGTTTGTCGCAAAATTCCTAATTTTCCATTTGATGAGAGAAAAATACGATTAAAGTTCTAAGATGAGGGCGTGGATGAGAGTATATAAGCTTGGCAAAGTTAATTGAGATAATATAGAGAGCACTTAGGGTTCTGATTTGACCGACTGAAAGAATTTTGTTCTTATCTTGAAGAAATCTTACTAATTTATAGAAAGATCATGAATTCTACAATTAGTCAAACCCTATAGGCTAGATAGTTAGCGCAAATATCTCAACGGCTATATTTAATTAAGAAAAGTCTGTTATGTCTCAAACAGTACTAATGCTCTTCTAGCAGTACTAAGTTTGGCCTAACAGTACTAACTTTAAGCCTAGCAGTACTAACTTCGCCCAGCAGTATCAAAACATGGCCAGGAGTACTAAGTAATACCCAGTAGTACTAAGTAATGCCTAGCAGTGCTAACTTTGAGAGACCAATTTTAACTTTAATTTCGTCCAAAAATCATTTCCATCACCAAATCTTGGCACTCACAATCTCTCTTTCTGTTTTTATACTCACATTATCTCTCAATTCTTTTTGCTCACCAATTCACTCTTTCTATTTTTATCACACAACTCTCTTTCTGTTTTTCAGCTCACTAATTCTCTTTATTCTTTTACTCACCAATTCAGACAGTTTTGTATAATGTGCCATTAATTCTATTAGTTTCATACTGTCCTCCCCACTTCCAAGTGTGTTAACTCTTAAGAGAGGTGGATCATTGGACTGTTTAGATGTAGTCTCAAACCCAGTTTGAGCATCTACACCCCCAATATGGTATCTTGGCACCTAGGACCACTACCTAAACCAGTTCCCTAAGGACTTGGCTTATTAAGTGTTGCCATGGATTGGGTCCTATTGATGTTACCACTATCCTGCTCTACTTCTAAGCTAGAAGCAGTAGTGGCAGCCCTTTCCATTCTGTCACCCAACTCCTTATGGACAGCCTCATTACCAACCTTTATAGGGGGACTACTAGACTGAGGTATCTTGGTGTCCGACCTCTTTTGACATGCCTAGATGTTTTTTATTCTTTTTAACATACTTTTGATGTTACATGTCCTTCTATTCATGCTTGACTGCATATTCACATAAGTAGCCTCCCCTTAAACAATACTTCAAAAGTGAAGCATTTAACATTAGGTACTTAATTTGCTGATCCTGTAAATGTTAGTCCAAAAAAATACACAATCCAAAGTATTTTCTTCTTGACAGTATTAATTATGACTAACAGTTTTAACAAGCAGTCTTAAGTATAACTAGCAGTACTAATTATACTTAGCAATACAAATTGACAAGACTAACAGTACTATAGTATATTGGATATTATAACACAATGAATGATCTAGGGGTTGGCCAATTTATCTTAGAGAGAGAAAGTGAGTTCTAGTAAGAGAAAATACACCTTATGTGTATGTATGATAGAATGAACAACCAACCCCTTCTCATGGCTGGAAAAGGGTATAAATACAATGTTATGGATGCCCCTAACGGGCTATGGAGTAGTCTTACATGTGGGTAAAAGACCCGGCCTAATTCCATAAGTCTTACGATAACTACCAGACTACGGGCTATGCCATTCTCTACGATACACGGGGTGACCGAGTCTTTTTCTTAATTCTAACAATCTCCCCCTAAGGTAGGTCACCCCAGAGGTTACAAATTAAATCCTAGCATTCTATGAGTTGATCTTTGACTCTGGCGCGTAGTCTTTTGATTCTTCAAGATCAGTCTATGTACTGTAAGTAGTGTTCTTTGAGCTTTGTTCCTTAGACTTGTGTGATCTTTGAGCTTTCTTTGAGATCATCATCTATAGTAAATCTCTTAATCATCCTTGTTGTGGAGTATAGACTCCTTGTGATGTTGTGAGCTTCAGACCCGCATGCTCATACTTTTCTGGATCATAATAGCCGGCATCAGAGTTGCAGAAGTTGCGTTGTAGGTCTTTCAGCTATCATCATGTCTTTGATAATGAGTTTGAGGTGTGAGCATGGGGTTGTGAATTTACATCTCATTGGCCAGTAGCTACAACTATCGGGATTCCTGCAAATATAAGTTAGTAATAAACAAACGAAGGTGTCTTTGTTTACCTTCATTGAATGAGGTTGCAAGAACCATGGTTCCCTTTTTTCAGTACAAGTACTGCCTGTGATCAGGTAGAATTCCTAAGAATCTCCTTGACATGGTTTCGCAACTGCACTAGCCGTTCTCAAATCGGAGCGTCTCAAAGTAGACAAAGCACGGAATGGGTGAACCAGTGGATTAAAACCTAATGATTAATGAGAAATTGATTTGAAAATCAGTCGCATGTCACTCAGGAAAGAGTTTTTTGTAACACATCGAAAGTTTTAAGAGAAAAATCAATTTTCATTAGAAATACTTTTGTTTATAAAATTATACACAATCAATGTGCTCGAAAACCAGTTGTTGAGCACATCGAAAGGTTTCTAAAAGCATCCATCAATTCATTTACTGGAACAAGTTTAATTCAGATTGAATTGCACCATTGTTGCTTTCCAGTTGTTACAAGTTTAATCCTTAGAATAATCTCACAAGTCACCTACCAAGAGCTTGTTTGATGTTGGCTCCAGTAGGATTTCCATCTTCACGGTGAATACATATGTATCACTCGGATATTCTGGCAATACCACAAGGATAATACGTAGGACTCTTTAGAAATTACTTGTTATTCACAGTGTGTGAATAACAAATGTAAGTTGAATTAGTATCCTAGCGAGATATGTGGATAATCTTATGGCTCTAGACTCAATAGTGCATTTTTAGTTTTAAGTAGTCGGAGGCTAAAGCAAACTGCCACCTTTTCAATATCGTTTAACTCGGAGTGAGAGAGACGATATAAATGTACTGATCTCCATGAGAAATGAAACATGAATCCTTTGAGGGATCTTGAGTGGCTAGGGAGGGTTGTGCAGCGTATCACTGGGTCCATGATA
>BQNB010163580.1:1954-14427 GCA_026074375.1 Tanacetum coccineum | reverse complement strand
ATGCATATACGGTATTCAGTATCGTCACACCATAATAAATCACACAATAACAATTCACATAATAACAATTCACATAATAACAATTCACATAATAATAATTCACCAAATTAAACTCAACAACGTGTGTACATCCTCTCAAAGGTATATAGGTGCCCAACCCAGATGAAATGGGTGTCTATTCCTGAGATAATCTAGTTCCACAATTCAAGTACTTAATCATACATATAGCAATATAAACTCACATAATGTCCAAAAGAATAGTGTAACATATCGCAAATGTACATTTAAAACAACATTGAGTATCATTTTCCCCCTAGGAAAACATAAGTAAAAGAGAGGCTACGAGGACTCACCTTAAGCGAAGCGGTGAACCGAAATAATCAACAAATGAAAGATGAACTCGAATGTCCTAACGCGACCTAGTTAAAGTATATTTCTTTATATTCAAGCAATCAATAGTGAATGATGCACATGTGAAGTTTATAACGTTCTCATCACCCGAACGTGTTTGTGTTTTAGTTAAGTAAGTCAAAATGTGTACTCATAAAAGTTATATTGTTTTCAGCAAGTCTCGACACACAACGAAAATTACTATTTTTATTAAGTTTCGACGTTAAACCAAAAAATACTATTTTATTAAGTTTCGACGTTAACCAAACTTCTACTTATTAGTCTTTAGTACTCCCGCACAATATCCGTTTTATAAATATTTCCGTTAAATTTATATTTTGCCTAAAACACACTAAGTATTCTTACCAAACTCTAGTTACCAAATTTTACCCGTCATCAATTCTTTACTAGTATACTTTACGTTACTCAACTTTTATAAATCATATCTCGCTTACTAGTAATACTTTTAGAAAGTTTTCGACGCACATAGAAAGTATATAAGTCATGCTATATTATTTGTTAAGGATTTTATAGCTCGTTCGGACTCGGAAACGCCCAAAACCCTTATTTTAATTTCCAAACAGCTCATATTATTTTTATAAAATTCAAGATTTTAGTCAGTTTTCACGAGGGCATAACTCTTTCGTTATAAAGATTCACGTAACGTTCAAAAGCTACGTTTCAAAAAAATTTCATTCTACAAGTTTTCTTCAATAAGTTTTACCTGACTCGGACTCGAAATGGGTCGAAAACCCGAAAACATAAATTGGACAGATTGTGTTGAAAACAGTTTTGAGCTGGAAAAATACTAGTTTTTGTTCGAACTTCATTTAGTCATATCTCACTCGTTTTAAGTCTGTTTTAAGTATGTTTTCCTTACATAAGTGCTCGACCACTTCTTTATCGTTTGTTTATCTGCTTGTGTGTGTTAATTGTCTTATTTAATTTAGATTAAACCAAACTCGTGCCAGTCTCTCAAGCTGAAAACCCCCCTTTGCGTTAGTTTAGGTTTAATTACAATTAATCAGGACTAACATAGATAACTAAAATATTGATAGATAAAGTATTAACGCTCACTCTTAGTGATCGACACCCTACTTACCAACGAACCTACAATTAATCGAGTACACTGCCCGATAGTGTTAGTTAATAGGTAAAGTCGGTAAAATATAAAATTTAAAACTTGATAATATAATTACCTACACACAACGACACATCAAGTTTTTGGCGCCGCTGCCGGGGAGTGAATTTGTTTAATACTTGTTTATTGGTATTTGAGGTTAGATTTTGTATTTTTAGTTTAGTTTTTATTAGTTTGTTATTCTGTGTTTTAGTTGTTAAGTGTTTTTATTTGTTTTTCTGCATATTTAATACTTGTTGTTTACCTTCTGTTCGAATACCCGATACAGCGGATTCATATCTTTGAATACGGCGTATCCAAGTTTTAAATTAATACATCGTATTCGACATCAAACATCAATACGGTGTATTCAGTTTACTCAATACGGCGTATCGATCATCTGATATAACAACAATTTTAATTTCTATCTGTTTGACCTTTTTATTTGTGTTCCTAGCCAATTTTTTTTACAGGAAATGGACGACTCATATATTACAATGGAAGAATATGTTCGAAATGAAACTAAGAAAGCTCTTAGAAACAATAAAAAGTACAACTGAGAAACTGCTAAGTATGGTAAGATTAACTATATTGGAGATATTAACAACCTCGTATTTTTTGAAACAAAATTCTCAGCTATAGTTTATGATGATGCATTAAAATCAGAATTAGATTTCTCATCTGGACCAACATTATGTTCTCAGCATGTCGAGGAAGATAACTGGAAAATAAAGCATCATTGTCCGAATATTATGATGGAAAATACAATGTTATATCCGAAAGAAAAGCTTTAAAGAAACAATTTTCTAAAAAAGAAAAATTCAACATCTTGGGTATTGACAAAGTTCTATTTTCTTATGATATATTTTCTATCAATGATTTAAAATTGGATAAGGACAATGATGAAGATAATATAGGTATCAAGCAGTCTTCAGGGAATATATTTATCGAACACTTACGTAATATAATAAATATCGATGTTGGTACCTATGCACAAGGGTCAAATAAACTCTGGAAAACAAGTCATGATACAATCAGTAAATTTTTCACAATTGAAACTTTTATTAAAGAATTAAGTATTAATATTATGATTTGGAAATATTTTAACGAGGGTGTGCTAATGAATTTTAAAAATTTATATGTGTCATTTGACATCCCCTTCGACCCTAAGTTGTTTTATAAGGATGGACTGAAGCTGAAGGGAGTCTAACTTAAAGACTCTTCAATAAACAAAAGTGATTACCAGGAGACAATCCGAAATGTTATTTCAATTTTTGTATCGAGTCTAACTGTCCAGAATGTCGATACGGCGTATCCAACCCCATGGATATAGCGTATTGAATACCCCGAACACTATCTTTTTTATCTTTCGGTAGTTTTGAAACTTTATTGTCAGACTTGTCAATACAACGTATTTAGGATTCTGAATGCGATGTATTTGACCTATGACTCGTATTTGGTTATTTTCTTACAGGACTCAATATGATGTATCCAATAAACATGCAAGAAAACAATCAGAAGATAAAATAGCGGTACAAGCCAAATGATAGAAAATCGTATTAACCATATTAAATCCGATTAAATGCTGGTTTTTTTATTTAGTGTAATGATTTATTATCTCGAAGCGGCATATCATTCTTAAGACTTAGGCGAGACATCATCCTAAGACCTAGACACGTTGAATCCTGTCACAACGCATCCGCATAAAGCATCTTTTTAGTTTAATTATAATATATCTAGGGATTAAAGCAATAATGATCTTGATAAACCCTAGCCCATCGGGACTTTACTCGCTTACTGTTTAACGGTATTTTATATACTGGTAGTCCACTATTCAAATCTTTATCATTTAATCAAGAACATACTTGTTGAAACATTACGGGTCACCTGCCGGTCCAACTAAGCTCTTAATTTAAAGACAAAGACAGAAAGTTATTTGTGATCCTATTGGTCTAGTAATATAAAACATGATATGGAGAGCTATCCTAGTATCTAGCTCACTTGTTAGGTGTAACTAGACCCAGTTGAATGATAGGTCACATATTCAAACACGTAGACAAGTATCATGTGATAAACATAATTAAACTTTCAACGATAAATTAAGAAATCGATTTTAAAACAAACCAAACATTAAATCTTCATTAAGATGGTTAATACCCTAGGGTGTTAGCCCATAACCATTGTAATTATACAAGCGTGATCAAATAACCAAGGTAAACTAAACGTTTTACCGAACGATACCAAAAATTAAATGATTACAAGAGTATAGGAATTACACAGTGTCTTCTATGGAATCGTGATCGATGCTTGACCTTTGGTTGCTCTTATTTTCTTTGAAAAATCGTCTTTTATGTGTAAGGTATGAAGAATATGATTTTGCACACTAAAAACTCATTTTTGAGACTTCTATTTATAGTGTCTGACAAGTCTCGATACGCCGTATTGATCTAGGCCAACACTGTGTATTGGGGTGTTTCCCTTGGAGTGCGTGCAAAGTTTATAATCAATCTGATATATTTTTCAAAATATAAATATTCACTAAATCTCTGAATAGTTATCCAACTAGACACGGCATATTAAAGATGAGTGATACGCCGTATTGGGAATTGATAACACGCATTTTCTTGTGAAGAGTTGGCGTTGATACGTCGTATCTCTTTTAGTGGATACGGCGTATTGGTCAGAAATTAGCAATCTTCAAATATCATCGTTTTAGCTCCAAAATATGCGCCTTTTAGCATGTCTTTACAAATCACTCAGTAATTACTGCAAATAACACTTTTAAGCGATTAAGTACAAATTCTTGCAATAATTATATAAAAGTAGGTAACTTATTCAGGATAAATGATGGTATAAATGTGACGTTATTTGATGTCATCAGTCATATTATTGTAAAGAAATAAGGACAAGTAGCGTTCTAATTCCCCTCCCCCCACTTGAGATATACAATACCCACGTTGTATAAATATAAAATTAAATACAGGAAATATAAAGAATTAGAACGAAAAACTCTCATGGGATTTGCTCGGTATGATCCTCCATGTAGAGTTTATGAGCAACATTTTGTGTTGTGTAGCGAAAAGCGTCTGAATACCAACATGACTACAACACATAGAATACCTGAATATATACATACCACCACCTTCATCAATCAAGTTCAATACTTCTTTGTTTTAAGATAAGAAAACTCACAGCAATTGTATCTCCTAATAAACGTCGGTTAGAATAAGAAAATAAAAACGATAACTGTACAGGAGGGTCGATACGCCGTATCCATGGTACCAGATATGACGTATTAAGTCTTGTAAGAAAATAACCAAATACGAGTCAAAGGTCAAATACGTCGCATTCAGAATCCTGAATACGCCCCATTGACAAGTCTGACAATAAAGTTTCAAAAGTACTGAAAGATAGTGTCCAGGGTATTCAATACGCCGTATCTATGGGGTTGGATACGCCATATCGACATTCTAGACAGACATACTCGATACAAAAATTGAAATAACATTCCGGGTTGTCTCCCGGTAAGCACTTTTGTTCATTGAAGAGACTTTATGGATCGACCATACTGTATGCTAACATATTATTCTTATACACTATAGGCAATGATGATATGTCAACATTTATGAGTTCCTTATTTGTAGGGAAGTATCTGTTGGAAATGGTTATTTAAATAACCTAATATTACCATAATATTCTACGAGCTACGCAGCGGAAATAAATCACATATAGCAATTATAATTAACATAAAAAACATAAAAGGAAAAAACGTACCGAGTAGCAACCAAGCTATGTGAAGAAAACGAGAAGTCTTCGAGTACATGCACGTGCGTAATAACGTGCGAACCAAACACCACTTCAAGTTACTAAAATAAGTAACCTCTACGCGTATCCACACTACACGTCAAAAAATATCACCTGAATGCTAGTTCCTCAACCAACGAATAATCAAACACTAGAAGTAATCAAAACTCAAACACTTTTCCCTCAAGGAGTGTTTGTTTTATTTGACCAAGACAAGAGAGGAGAAGAGAGAGATGAGAATTATAAGCTAGGTAATCCCCTATTTATACTAGATGAACTAGGGTTTGCCTAAAATACCTAGCTTCGAGAAAAAGCTAAATCAAAAATCCAGCTCACCCCTTTTGGGCTTTAGGCCGGTCGAACCAAGGCAGAACATCCCTTAGTGTTGACTTTTTGACTTTTCCATCATTTATGAATAATTATATTTAATTACCCATTAATTAAAAAGCCTTATAGTTAATTATTCATAACGAACTAATTAACGACCGTTAGTGTTCTATCGTTGATTCATATATTAATACATATATAATAAGTATACAAATATATTATTAGACACATTAATAGAATGATATCTAAGTGTAAACATGTGTGACCCCGTAGGCTCTCACGTATTTCCAGCTGTATAAATATCCGTATGACATGAGCACAAACTAACAACTCCCACTTGCGAATGTCTCTGTCATATAATATAGCAACATACTAACATTGACGAATAGTCTAGCAACATCATCAATGCTCTCAGAAATACCAGAGTATGCAGTTTTGGTAAACAACTCAGCCTTCAATGGTAGTCATATCCTTTTGTTTCAGATACAATGGTAAATATGGATATGGATCAATAGTCATTACATAGTTTAGCGATTCTGTTTCTCGCATCTGTATTGATTCAGATCACCAAATGTAAAAAGAATCATCTTAACTACACTTTGGGCATGGCCATGCATTTATCTGATCAACCCAACGAGGGCCCTAGTAAGTATCTAACTCCTTAACATGTAGAAGAACAAATTCTATTTTGACTACAAGTGTCCGTCATGTACTTCAAAACATTTTTGAAAACAGTCATTATAACTACCTTTTGACATCATAATGGTAAACTAGAGTCAATAAATGCCATCCATACATGCAAAACCCGCTTGCATCTCAAGTCTAAGGATAAACATAACTTTCACCATGTGTGTAATGCATCTAATGACGTCGATCCATAAAGTGATTAACACAGGTGTGGTATTTAATATTTAACCTCATTGAATAACATGTGAAGTTAGCACAATCATGTTTACATATTCTCCATAATACAACCAAACACTCACATTTACCTTATCTTAACAACACTCCCATATTTTTAACTGGTAATGGATATAGCTGTAGAATGCGACAAGTCATTCATGGATATAAACATGCAAATATAGGACACAATTACTATAAAATGAAAACAAGATACCATGTATATTAATTCATTGATAAAAATAACAATCGTTTAACATCCCATTATCCAAATACTAACTAACATATCATAGATCTACATGAGACTACTAACAGGACAAATTCCAATCGCCATAGCATGCTCATAATGCTTATTGTATGGCATTGGTTTTGTAAACGGATCAAATACATTGTCATATGTGTGAACTTTCTTAAGGACAATCTCATGTTCTTAAATTACTTCACGAATGTAGTGATATTTCCTTTAAAAATGTCTGGCTCCCTTCAAGATTCTGGGTTTATTGCCGATCGCTCTTGCAGTTTCATTGTCACATAACATCTCTATAGGTCTTTTATTTGGTGGGATGACATCTCCAAGTCCACCAATAAATTTTCTCATCTAGACGGCTTCCATTGATGCTTCAACAGCAGCAATGTACTTGGCCTCTGTAGAAGACATAGCAGTAGTGCTTTGCTTGGCACTCTTTCAGTCTACGGCTCTACCATTAAGCACAAATACATACCCTGTTTGGGATTTGGTATCGTCCTTATTAGTTTGAAAACTAGCATCGGTATAACAAGATACTCTTAGCTCAGCTTAAGGTTTTGCCCCATACACAAGAACCATATCTTTAGTATTCCTCAGATACTAAGAATAGTTTTAACAACAGTCTAGTGAATCTCACCAGGATTTTGCTGAAAACGACTACACAAATTTTGCGCAAAGGCAACATCAGGTTTAGTGCATCTCACCGCATACATGATCGAACCTATAGCCAAAGCATAAGGAACTCTTTGCATACATTATACCTCACTAGGTGTTTGAGCACCTTGGGACTTTTTATAGTCAGGCTTTTCTATCATTGGAGTATGCCCCTTTTTGGAGTTTTTCATCCTAAATTTCTTTAGGGTTTTCTCTAGATAAGCACTCTGACTAAGAGCAATCAACCGCTTAGATCTATCACGTATGATCTTGATTCCAAGGATGTATGTTGCTTCTCCTAAGTATTTCATAGAAAAACACTTACAAAGCCAAGATTTAACTTCTTGCAGCATTGTAACGTTATTTCCCATAAGTAATATATCATCGACATACAAGACTAGGAATGCAACATTACTCCCACTAGCTTTGAGATATACACATGGCTCTTCAGGATTTTGAGTAAAACCAATCTTCTTGATTTCTACATCAAATCTCTTATTTTAACTTCTAGACGCTTGCTTCAATCCATAAATAGAACGTTGAAGTTTGCATACTTTGTTGGGATGTTTTGGATCCACAAACCCCTCAGGTTACACCATATATACGTCCTCATTTAGGTGACCATTCAAAAAGGTAATTTTGACACCCATATGCTAAATCTCATAGTCATAGAAGGCGGCTATAGCTAAAAGAATCCTTATAGCTCTAATGTCTGCAACAGGAGAGAAGGTTTCCCCATAATCTACTCCGTAGGTTTAGGTATAGCCTTTTGCTACCAGACGAGCTTTAAAGGTGTGTACATTTCTATCCATGTTAGTCTTTTTCTTAAAAAGCCATTTACTCCCAACAGTTCGACCATTAGGAGGAAGATCAACCAAATACCAGACTTGGTTATCTTTCATGGATTGCATTTCCGTATTCATAGCTTCAAGCCATTTGTTAGATTTAGGATCTGATAATGCAGCCTTGTAATTAGGAGGTTCATCAAGATCCCCTAATTTATGCTCACCATATCTATAAGGTGCTTGAGGTATCTTTGCGGATCTACGACTAGGAACTTCATTATTTTAGGGATCGACCTCAGTAGGTGCGACCTCATTATGTATTTCGCTAGTATTTTTAGAAGGCAGTGTATCATCTATTTAAATTAATTCAAGTCCTACGCACTCTCACTCGCTTAGAGAAGTCCATGACTCCCACTCGCTTCTTGTACCATGAGATTATTCTCAAAGAACTCAACATTTCGAGCAACAAAAATCTTATTCTCGAGTGGATAGTAGAAGTAGTAACCCATCATTTCCTTTGGGTATCCTACGAAGACACACTTAATGGATATGGAATCAAGTTTGTCAGGCGTGTCTCATTTCTTGAGTGCCTCACAACCCCAAACCCTTAAGTAGGAAAAGTTGGGAGCTTTCCCATGCCATATTTCATAAGGCGTCCTTTCAACCTTCTTGGTTGGAGCCATATTGAGTATGCGAGCTGCAGACTCGAGAGCATATCCCCAAAAGGATTTTGGCAGAGTGGTCAGATTCATTATGGATTGAACCATATCAAGTAAAGTTCGATTCCTCCTATCAGACACACCGTTATGTTGTGGTGTATAAGATGGAGTAAGTTGAGATACAATACCACAACTTTTCATGTGATTAACAAACTCATGAATCAGGTATTCGCCTCCTTGGTCGGATCGAATAGCCTTTATCTTTTTACCGAGTTGATTTTCAACTTCATACTGAAAGACCTTGAATGTTTTAAATACCTCATGTTTATGTTTCATCAAGTAAACATAACCATAATGGCTGAAATCATATGTAAAGGTGATGAAGTAACTAGCACCCTCTCTTGACACAATTCTAAAAGGGCCACATACATCAGTGTGTATAAGTCCTAATAGATCCTTAGCTCTTTCCACTTTATGTGGAAAGGGTTTACGCGCCATCTTCCCAGATATACAAGACTTGCATTTCTCAAGAAATTCATCGTGAGTGGGTTGCAAGATCCCATCACGTTGAAGCTTGTCCATGCATTTCTTGTTTATATGACCAAGACGACAATGCCAAAGATAAGAAGAGTCCAACGCATGTTTGGCTCTTTTGTTGCTAACATTATACATAGAACTAACATTTGGATAAAGATTATGCATATCTATTTCATAAATACCATCACGTGGAATTGCATTAAAATAAAACACATTATCTTTCGAAACAGAAATACCATAATTCGTAAATGTATGAATATAACCATTGTCAACCAAACGGTAAATTGAAACAACACCCCTAGTAATAGTAGGTGCGAAATGACATTTGTCTAATATAATTATTAAACCACTAGGAAGAACTAAATCAAAACTTCTAATAGCTTCAACGGCTGCACGCATTTCATTGCCCACGTACAGACTTAAAGCTCCATGTTTCAACTTCTTGCTTTCTCTAAGTCCCTGCAAAGTATTACAGATATGAGTTCCACAACCCGTATCATACACCTAATGTAATACTTTGTAAATTCAGGTCATTATTTAAATCCATACTCTATTATTATTTTACTTTCTAGTGAAATATTTTACTTTTAATATTTACAAAAGTAGTACCTCGAGTTGTAGTAAATTATCATTTAGCGTAAACCGTCTTTAAACTTAGTATCCGTCTTTGTGTCCTACTTAGTTATTAAATTCAAAAGGATCCTATAAGTTATAATTCCATCTTAACTAATATATTTTCATTTCGTGTTTCCGCTTAGACCTTGCTATACCTTACGTTTTACGTTTACCCTTTTCACCTTTTATTTAACCTTTACACTTTTACACAAAGTTAATTACAAAATATAAAAAAAAATTAAACACCAAAGGCCAGCCACCCTTGGGACACACCAAAACCATAAGTGTAGTTTTTGTAGTTTCCATACACTACCATGATTACCTCTTTTTGCATGCACAAAATCCCATTTTTCTTACTCACTTCTCATTCCTATTAGGTGATTTCAAAAGTGTTCTCTCCCTTTCTTTTTCTCTTATAGCCGACGGCACCACCACCCACACACACAATCCATACAAAAATTTCAAGCAACCACCCAAGAAACTTGTACATGTCTTATTCCTTGTATTTGTAGCACCTTAAATAGATCAAGAAGCACCATATTTAGAGGCATAGGGGCTATTTTGATTGATGATATAGAGGTGTTGTTGCATGGGTTTATCTTGAAGTTGAAGGTGGTTTATTAAGGGTTTTGATTGTGGTTTTCATTGTTGGTTTTACTTGTGGTTGGAAGATCATTGCAAGACTTTGTTTTTAGGTTTATAAATAGATTTGGTTAGGGTATAATGAGGGTTTGAAGCAAGCATTGGTTGTGTGTTGTTAAGTTGGTCGAAAATTATATAAGCAAGAAAGGGTTGATTGTTGTTTTTGTTCACTAGCATTTCCTTATCATCCTTGTAAGATCTTGTTCTCCATTTATTTTTTTCATGTAAAAGTATTATCTTTTCTTGTATTTTCTGTAAATGAGGTGTTCATGCATTCTTGATATTGTTTTGGTGAAAATAATGGCATTGTACATGGTTTCCATAGGCTACAAACTTGATTTTGTGGGATTTGTAACACCTTTGAAATGGCATAATTAGACCAACAGGTTGTTAGGGTATTTTCGACTTTTTGATTACCTGGGAAAATTTGGAAAAAATAATAGAGTCCTAAATAATTGTCTTAGCTTAGCGTGACCGCCTGAATCAAAGCCTAACGATGTCCGATGAGTGATTTATGACCAAAATGGTAAAACTAGTCGGAAAATGCACCCAGATTTTGATTTGAGTATAAGTCCTAAAATTTTATTGAAACCCCCATTTTTGTAAAACTAAATGTTGTAGATAACTGTTCAACTTAAATTTTGGCGCGTGTTTCGGCCTCTGCGTACGTACGGTTTAGGAGATACGCCTGATTTAGTGAGGCGGTAAAAATCTGTAAAAAGTCAGCTTTTATAACTTAGGGTAAATTAGTAACTTCACTTATGCTATGAAACTTTTAAAATTATGGGGCCCACATTTCTATAAAATAGACTCATTTACCTTTCTGTGAGCATAAAAACCGACCAAATAGCATTTACGGATTGAGAGATACGAGTCTGTAAAGTTAGACGATACCCGAAATTTTTGGCAGCTCATTAGTTATGGCTTATAAAAAGTAAAATGGACATTTGTAAATGGGCCAATACTATATTTAAAATCCTTGTATTTGGGCTTAAGTCTTAAGTGGGTAAATATATTTTTAGGCCCAATTTATGTTTAAAACTAAATGCACAATGCCAAACTCTTTATGAAGAATATTTATATAAAAAAAACTTACTTATTATTAAGTGTTGAGTATTATTTTATTTTCTATGTCGCGTCATTATTTCTAGGTTGCTCCTAGGATTATCTTGCTTTATTCGATGTTTATTTCATTAATTATCATCTTATCGTGTAGGTTCCTATTTTTCACACATATAATATCTAGAGAGAGAAAGCTAGAGAGAGAGAGATGGATGGGAGAAACACACTAAAGAGTGTGTGTAAAATGTTTCAACCAACACCCTCTCCATGTGTGGAGAGGATTTATATAGTTACAAGGGTGTGGGCTAACCGGGCTTTCCTTAGGCTTTCTATAAGCCGGCCTAGTTAGCTTCCTAACTATTACATAAAATTATCTAACTATTACAAAGGCTCATGAGATCGAGAATGATCATCACTTCACTAAAAACTGAATTCCTAACAATCTCCCCCTAAGGGACGATCATTAAGATCTCATAAATGATCAACACTTTATGTATTTCTAACAATCTCCCCCTAAGGGGTGATCATAGAGATCTCTCCTTGTGACCTTGACCATTAATCGTTGAAGCTTATTTTCTTGATCTTGAGTCCTTTTATGTAATAGTTGATCTTTTGTCTTGCATCTTTATGTAGTGATCTTTGACTTGTGGCTTTGTATGTGATCTTGAGCTTTCTTGAGATCATCAGCCAAATTTAATCTCTAATCATCATCTTGTGATCTTTCACCATCT
>BQNB010163579.1:0-14427 GCA_026074375.1 Tanacetum coccineum | reverse complement strand
TTTTTGGAAAAGGTTTGTGTGAGTTTGATATAATAATTTATAGTGTTGAGTATAGTTGACTATGAATGGATCAAAACGGTTCCGGTAGGCCAGCTGGTTTTTTTTTGTTCAATCAATATTAAACGGTTTAGTTAGGTTAAGGTTTGTCTGTTTTGATCCGATCAATATATTGTGATTACAGTTTCAAAACCCTCATTTTGTTGTTTTATATTTTTGATTATCTTCATGTTGTTTAAATTATTCATCGACTGTTATACAGACAACTTGAATTACTTTACTCAAAGTAGCTGATAAAGAAGCGAAAATAATATAATGTGAAAATTACTTTTGAATTGAATGATACAGCCCATGTCATATGACTTGTGATTATTGTTTTTATTTTTATTTTTGGTTGTATTTTTTTTTAATTTGTTATTGAAACATATTTTAAACCATTTTGTTTATGTAAATGTTTTTTTTAATAAAGTTGGCGAAAGTAATATTGCAGTTCCAGAGTATTTCATTACTGCTTTAACATATGCAAAGTTCACATGTACCAGCCCAGGTATCTGTATTTCCATCACACACACATTAGCTTAACAATTTCCATTTCTTCCCAAGATAACAACATATAAATAGAGATTGCACAAAGGAATTACTGTAATTATATCTGAAATTCCTTGAACTCCTTGACGAAGTACATCATCAGCAAGAAGAAAAGCATCCTAAGCAGAGGAGAGAGGTTTATGGTGAGTTCCAATCTTGCCCACATAGAAGATTTCTAGCAAGTCTTTGGTGTCAAGTATTATTGACCCATGGTCAACCCGTCCATTTGGTAACTCGTACTACCAAGTATAAGGGTCAAACTGTCAAAAGTGTTTGTAATTGTACCATTGCAGCCATTCCGTGTGCATTCGTTACTAAATCAGCCCCTCTCGCAAACACGTATAATATATTATACCTTAGCAGGTTACCACTCCAAGCTACGGGCATGTCCCTGTGTTAAAGACCACATGCATTAAATACCACATTACTCCAAGGTTTTCGTGACATATCAATGTGTAAAAGGCTAGGAAGTTGCAGAACCGCAAAAGTTAAGTTTCCTTAAATTCAACCTTAAACTAAACAAAGAAAGTTAATGATGTGGCCAATTTGTTATGTACTTATTGGAAGCGATTATTCCAGCTCCAAAAGCCTCAGTATATAGTTTTCTTTTGACCAAGAAGTTCATATATTCAACTCCATTCAAAAACTAAAACAGTCGACTCATTTTTTCCTTGGTAGATTGCTTATTATACATGAGACTCTTTTCATGCTCTCATTGTTCAATTAACTTGGCCTGCTTTTTCTCCAAAAGAGCTGATTTAGCCTCACTTTTGAATCTTAAGCTTACCATACATGCTTTTCAATATAGAGCTAGATCTAATGTAAGTAATTGGTCAGGCTACTAATAACCATGAAACAAAAGATATGGATATGTTCACTCCTATAGTGGACATAATGTATACTCATAATGACTATCCCAAACACGGCCATACAAAGATATAAGTTGAATAAATGTACTAATATCTTAGCCGGAGAGCAACCTCATGGTCTAACTTTCGGCCTTTTATTATCCATTTGACCTATTACGTATCAAACATTTGTCAAATTAACACATTATTATGTAAACAAACGTTGACCTGTCTGCTGCCACAGTGCGCACGCTCACCCAAATCCCTTCATCTGTAGTTGCAAAACCGAATGATCGATCTCATCTGATGCAATGGGTTTTGAAGTGATTTCCAGTTTGAGTTTAGCAGCTGCTTCATCTACAACATCAATACCTGCAAGTGCCACACTAAAAAGCATCTGATCCTTAGATTCATGGACAGTACTCTCTACTTAGAAGATGCTTTCCAGCCTAAAGATTAGACATTGATTGGACCGACTGCTGGGATTACTTCACTTAATGACTTGATGCATTTTCAATCGTTATTCAGACAATTGCAGAATCAGTTGGTGACTGGTGTGTTTGGCAGCAAGTGTTTTTCCAACACCTTGTAAACCAGCAAGTAAGATCACAGTAGGTCCCGATTAATCTCGCTGCCGTACCGGAATCACATATAAAATCCAGTTGAAAGTGCACACATTTTAGAAAGTTAAGGTGTTTTCTTAAATGAATGCGTCTGGAAAATTTTATGAAACATAATGCATAACAAACTCTTCTTTCCAGTAAAAAAATAAATTTTATGAATGAAGTATTGTTTTTCAAGCCTACACAAAAACACTTCAGCAACTTGTCTAATTTGTAGCCTACACAAAAACAATTCAGTTTAATGCTATGTATATACATTGATAAGAAATGGATCATAAAGATTGTACCCGTATAGCTTGTTTCTTGAGCTTGTTCGTCGTTGAAAACTGTTTAAGCCTTGACGTAACAACCTCACCCAACGAAACATTTGGATTCTTCTTTACATTCGATAACCAGGGGTGTTCTGCAATTGCAATATGGAAGAAATAACTTACGTAGCCCGTAATACACAAAAACATATTTTTAAACAAAACAGTACCTATACGTTACCAAGAACTTGTTGTGCTGTAAGCTGGTGCTTTGGATCTGGATGCAGCATTTTCTTCACAAGATTCTTCGTGTTATCAGAAATTTTAGGCCATGGATCTCTCTTAAAGTTAATAACTGACGGAAAAATTGCTTGTGTTACTCCTTGTTCAGTTTCTATAGCAAACATACAATATAATAAAGGTCATACAAAGTTTAAATTTTAAAAGTGTATGCCTTTAATGGAGGCAATGATTCAAATGCTAAGCCCGATAGAGTTATAAGAAAGTTTCACAAATGTATTATTTGATGGCTATATAATGATACCTTGGCTGCATATTTATACTTGTATTACTTACTTCATATCTTATGTAAGCTCTTATCATCCTTAAAACAAAGTTAATGAAAATCGCTATTAAGCGATACAAGAAACATTCACAACGCATATAATGAGGAGCACACATACATACCCCTGGCTCATGTATGACAACCAATTCTGTATTAGTCGTTTCGTCCGAAAGCGTTTTCAATGTTGGTTTGGCGGGTGGTTATCTATTCTTTATGGTTTTTCCCCAACGCAAAGCAAACCCTCAATGGCCGTCCTAATAAAGCCTGTGACATAAACAACCATTTTTTACTGCTTGAGATCTAAAAAGAGATTTATAATTGTTTTGCTTTAAGATCGAAAGACTGGTATTCAACTTTAGAATTGCTTATTTTTTTCACTTGAAGTCAACTATTTGGTTGTAAAACGTCACTAATAACGGGAATAGGTGTATTATAAAGGAAAATTAAATAAGACAACAAAACAAAAGATTCAGAAGAAGAAATAAACAGATTTGGAAATCAAAGTAATGTACCTTTTTGGTCTTAGAAGCTTAACACAAATCAGCATGTATCTCGGTCAACCACTAACCAGGAAATAGAGTCTAATAAGTTATTGGTGAAACCCTCATCTATACGACAGCTTTGACCCTTCGTCGTTCACTCTTCCAAGTAAATCCTATTTTAAGTATACACTATTGACCTATGTTTAACATATAAAGAATGCTAACCCTATGTACATACCACAAAAACTTGGCTTAAAATTAATTTGCAGAGATCAGAAGAAAATTACAGCCCCAAAACAATAACATGATTATTTAAAAAACAATACAAACATGATAATTAAAAATACCTCCTGATGCACCATCGGAGCCAACACTCTTTGAACCTCCGTAACCTCTGGAACTTCGAAAACCTCCAACAGATGCACTTTTTTGTAACCGTTGCTTGTCAAAGATGATGAACCTCCATACCTTGCAGAATTTCCACCGCCTATGTTCGTTTTTTGTTTGTAACTATTGCTTGACAAAGCTGGAAAACTGCCAAAACTTCCTGAACCTCCAACACCGACATTTTTCTTGTTATTGTTGCTTGACAAAGTTGGTGATTTTTGATAACCCATGACGTTGCTTTTTTTGGATGACTGCCTATTCATGGCTTCTTTTAATTGAGATTGTAGAATGTTTTGTTTTGCAGAAGATGAGTTTGGGAAGTAAGGGACGAATGTATTTATAGATCAAAATTAGGGTTCTAAGTTAGCCTGAAGGTTTGTAGATATGCTCTAATTATGGAGTTTATCCTCCTATCATGGAGTATATCTTCTTAAAGTTGTTTCTATCTGCGATTCCTTTATTACGGTTTGAGGTGAATATGAAAGAGTCGTTTGTTTATATGTTAGGGGTATAGTTTATGGAAGTTATTTTAAATCATTATGTTTATTAAACTTGTTTTTGAATTCTAAATCACAAATTCTGGCATGGTACAGTGGTTGGAAGGCTGCTTTTTTTGTATCTAAAGACAAGGGTTCAAATCTTGGCAAGGCTATAATTTTTAATAATTTTCGAAAATTTCTGCTATGCGGGTGCCATGTCATCTTTGAGGTGGCGCCATGTCACTAATTCATATTAATCCCATCATAGTAGCCCAATATATGTTAAGAAATATATATAAAATAAATATATATATCAAAATATATATATATATATATATATATATATATATATATATAATAATAAATATATATATAATAAATAATATATAAGAAACCAAAGAGAACAACGCATACAATGATTTGGAGCATTGTGTAAAGACCTCTGGTTTTTTCAAAATCAACGATGAGATAATACTTTAACAAATAGTTATGTTCTGGGACGTACCTAACAATTTAATTCATCATGTGCGCAATTTTTTCTACAAATGAAAATAAATTAAAGTGTACAGTTTCATTAAAACCACTAAATAAAGTGAGAAAAACAATTTTTTTGTCATATTAATGGATTAACTAAACAAGACATTAGTTTGTGTGACAAAAAATGCAACACCAGGTTCATTTCAGAGAAATCAGGATTTTTAGCGAAAATTTACACTAAGCGGTAAACATCTATCCAGATCGCGTGAACCTCCGATAACCCAATAAGAAATGAATTGGTCGGACTAAGTGTTCGTTATTTTCAAAATTGTCGTAAACGTATACCATAGTTTTCAAGCTGAGATCAAACTCGCCTTATTCTTATATAGTCATACATATATACCACAACTTCAATCGAGGATTTTGGCTAAAATGGACGACAGACTAAAAATCCATCAAAACACAAAAAGCTTTCCTGCAAATATTTTTCACAACTTTGGTATATTACTTTAAGTTTAAAAGAAATGCAATAGCTCCAAAGATCTAAACATGAAAGCAATTAGAATAGTTTGATGATCATATACGAGCTACCAACAAGATACTTTAAGAGTGCAAGGTGAAGTTCAGCCCTATAACATGTTATAAGGTTGTCATCTCAATGCTCGCCCTATAACACCACTAACACTATCCCCAACTCTAACATTTTATAAGGCATGTGGGCCCCCTTTTTTTCTTTACAATTTCTTTTAAAGCAAACACATTTCATTGTATCCATTTAGATCAATTTTTATACATTTTATGGACTAAAATTATAAGAATAATAACTTAAGGACTAACAATGTAAAAAAGAAACTGTTATAAGTACTACATGTAAAAAAACTGTCAAAAAGACTAACGATGTAAACTTACATAACGATAAGGTTTATAATGAAAAAGTCAAAAAAATCAGATAGAACCCATCTTCTTCTCCAACTAATGGGCGACGCCAAAACCTCCAGAAAAAGAAAAAAACAACTTTACAAACACAAAAAAAGGCAATCAAACACGAACCCACTTAAGATTTAAAAAAAACACCTTTGAAAGGGTTGGCGAAAAGATGAATTGCGCAACCATTATGTGCACCATAGTGAACTTTAGTGGCGCTATAAGGGAAAAAAAAGCCATATGATGTGTGATACGCCACTGTACCGTGCACTCTAAATATGACCAATTCACTATAGTTAGAGCACAAGGTGTCATGCGTCATGGCTTGATTTATCCCCGAAAGCGCCAAACGATGGCGCCAGGCCCACACCCCAAGTGGTGTTTTTGAGTGCTGGGCCACCACCACCACACCAAATGGTCCTAAAAACGCCAAATGATAACGCGAGACCCACACCGCGAGTCGTGTTTTCGGATTTTTTGTGGCGTTTTCAAATATGTGGTACTTGACGACACCATATTTGTGGTGTTGTGGAGGGATGGGTGTTTTTTGTGCTAACGGGTATTTTGGTGTTATGGGAAAAAGTGTTGATGTGGCAACACTTTTCTCATAACACCAGATGATGGCACGAGAGGTCCCTAATGCTCTTGGAGATTTTGGTGTGGTGCGCCAAGATCAAAATGGTCTCAAAAAACGCCACCCGCCGGTGCCACAACCACACCACCACTGATGTTTTTAACTTTTTGAGTCGTCACCACCAGCCCAAATATTATTGTTGGGTTCTTTCCGATATATGATAGACCAAGAGAACAATGCATACAATGATTTGGAGCATTTTATAAAGACCTACGATTTTTTCAAGATCAACGATGAGATAATACTTTAACATATAGTTATGTTCACGACTAGGGGACGTATCAGAGTAGGGGCGAACCTAGCAATTTAAGTCACCAGGTGCGCATATTTTTTACAAATAAAAATAAATTAAAATATACGATTTTATTGAAATAAAGTAAGAAAATATATACTTCTTTTGTCATATTAGTGGACTAACTAAACAAAACATGTATTTTGTATTTTTGTGTGACAAAATATTTCTCGATCATGTTCATTTCGGAAAAATCAGTATTTTTAGCGAAAATTTACACTAAGCGTTAAGCATCCATCGAGATCCGGTGAACCTCTGAAAACCCAATAAGAAATGAATTGGTATGACCAAGTTTTAGTTACTTTCAAAAGTGTCGTAAACTTATACCTTAGTTTTCAAGCTGAACTCAAGCTCGCATCATTCTTATGCAGCCCAACATACATATATACTACGACTTAAATCGAGGATTTTGGCTAAAATATACGAAAGACTAAAAAGCCATCAAAACACAAAAAGCTTCCCTACAAATACTTTTCGTATATAATTTAAGTTTAAGATAAATGCAACAACTCCAAAGATATAAACATGAAAGCAACTATAAAAGTTTGATTGAGCTATACCAACATGATACTTTAAAGTAGGGCTAAGCAAAATCAACCGAAAATTGAACCGAACCGACAAATCGAGCCGAGCCAAGCCGACCGAAACCGAACCGACCATTTTCGGTTCGGTTTTGTATATTTATGGTTTTCGGTTTTGCTCGGTTCGGTTTTGGTTTTTATCGGTTCACTTCGGTTCGGTTTGTGTGTTTCTCAAAGTCGGTTTTCGATTCGATTTTTGTCGGTTCGGTTCGATTTTGAACCGATGCTCAGTCTTACTTTAAAGAGTGCAAGGTGAAGTTTTGCCCTATAACATGTTATAAGGTTGTTATTTCAACACTCACCTAATAACATCATTATAATTGAAACATTGTCTCGAACTATAACATGTTATATGACATGTAGGCTCACTTTTTGTTCCTATATTCTTTTAAAACAAACACATTTCAATTTTCATTATATGCATTTAAACCCAATTTTATACATTTTTAAGGACTAAAAATATAAGAAAAATAACTTAAAGACTAACAATGTAAGAAAAAACTGTCAAAGAAAACTAACAATGTAAAAAAATTGTTAAAATGGCTAACAATGTAAATTTACATAACAATAAGGTTTATAATGAAAAAGTCAAAAAAAATATACCAACACAAACCCATCTTCATCTCCAACTATAGGTGAGCAGAAACCGCACCGTAAACCGCAAAACCAAAAAAATCGCAAAAAACGCATCACGGCAAAAACTGGTGGATGATTTTAAGAAAATAGAAAAACCGCAAAATGCGGTGCGGGTTTACCCGTTAAACCGAACCACAAAACCTGCACCGAACCGCACATTGATTATTTAAAATAGAAAAATGACACGTTGATTATTTAATGTGTGTTATAAGGCTTTTAGTGCATATTATCATTAATATTTTTATAAGTTATAAGTGATGTGTGTATTTGAAATAAATATATGCATTGTTATAAACGAAAAACCCACATTGTAAACCGAAAACCACAAAAACCCACAGTAAATATATAAATCATAAGTGATTGTGTGGTGCAGTTAAAACAAAAAAAACTCGAAAAAACCACAAAAACCTGCAAAACCCGCAAAAAACCAAAACCGCTAAATGTGATGCGGTTAGGTTTCTACTTTTATACAAACCGCAAATGTGGTTGTGGTTCGGTTTTAGTCAAAACTCGCACCAAACCGCACCATACTCACCCTTATCTCAATCTGATGGGCGACGCCAAAACCTGCGAAAGAAGAAAAAAAACTTCACAAAAACAAAATCAAACATAAACACAACACACAAACCAGCTTAAGATTAAAGAAAAACCTTGAAAGGGCTGGCGAAAGAACGAATGGCGCAACCATTGCGTGAACCACGATGAATTTTGGCGGCGCTATAAAACGGATCTCGTCATCCCCAACCCTTAAATCAAAATTTTTCCTTAAATCAATTTATTAAACAGATCTCCCTTCAATCCAAAAACTTTTTTCATATATCAATTTCAATTCAGTAACCTTATTTCGATTGTTGATCCATCTTCCTTTATTACATTTGATATAATTATTGTATTGAACGGATTTTGGGCCTGGTTTTTTTTTTCAGTTGTTTATTTTCTTCATCTTAGTGATCTCCCTTCAATCCTTTTGCACATCATGACTTACAGATCGAAAGAAGATGATGTGAATCGAATTTCAACATCGATTTTTGTCACTAATTTTCCTGAAACATTCACAGCCAAGGACTTGTTTCATTCCTGCAAACAATATGGTCACGTGGTCGATTCATTTATTCCATTCATGAAAACGAAGGAGGGCAAGCGATTTGGGTTCGTCCGATTCATTAATGTTTTTAATGTGGACCGTTTGGTGAATAACCTGTGCACAATCTGGGTAAGACGCTTGAAATTGCACGCAAACACAGCGAGATTTCAAAGAAAGCCTGTGACTGAATCTAATATCCATGCGAAGAGTAAGGTCGATTATAACAGGGGGGATGATAAATCATCTCGGTCACACGGTGAGGTTATGGGAATCGGTAACTCATATGTTAATATCCTTAAGTCCAGTAATCCGGCGTGGAACACGGATTCTCCTGCTATTGTTCCTGGTGACGAATGTGTGACTTCTAAAGATCTATCAAATTCATTGATGGGTAGGGTTAAAGAAGTCGCTTCTCTTACAAACCTCAAGACGACATTGCGTAATGAAGGTTTTGTCGATTTGTCTATCAAATACTTGGGGGAACTGTGGGTTCTTTTGGAGTTTTCATCTTCTAAGACAAAAGAGGCGTTTCGTGATAATGTGGGGGTAAGTTCGTGGTTTTTGGTGATTAGACAAGCCTCGTTGGACTTCAATCCCGATGGACGTATAATGTGGGTAGAGGTAGAAGGCGTTCCGTTGAAATTGTGGACTACGAACACGTTCAGAAAGATTGCATCTAAGTGGGGGGATCTAATTGACATTGATGATATTCAGGAAACTTACTTTCATTCAAAAAGACTTTGTCTTTACACTAAGTGTCTGTCGAACATTTATGAAAATTTTAAAATACTTTTCAACGGGAAGATATTCTGGATTCGTGCCAAAGAGGTCCCTGGTTGGGTCCCTGACTTGATTGAGGATTCGGAAGATGAGGAGAATTCAGAGGATGGTTATGTGGATGGAGACAACAAGAGTACTGATGAAGATAATGTTGGTGATAATCTGAATACACCCGAAGTTCCTGAAACGGTCTTTGATGAATCGAGCGGTCCTAGGGGGAATGTCGACGGATCCATTTGGTCTGTATCCGCTGTTAAATAAGAATGATAATGAAATGAAGGATAAGGATCAAAATTCGAAGTACCCTCCGGGGTTTACACCTAATAATGTGTCGAATGATTATAGTGCTATGGGGGAAAAAATCAATGATGGTAATAGCACAGGGGAGGAATGGTGGAGATGGAGGGTCTGCTAATGACAAATCTTATGTCAATTCTATAGATGCTGAGGCGGAATCTGTTAGTATTGGTCGTTTCAAAAAATATGAGGCTTCGCGATCGGGGGGGTCTTTTCTATGCTTGATGGAGGAAGTGGTGAAAGTCGGTCAAACTATGGGGTATAATATGGAGGGAGTGGTAAACAATTTATCGGACATCATTGAATCACATGGAGAGTCGTTGGTTAATAGATGAATTGTCTGTCCCTCAATATTCAAGGCCTTGCCCAAAAGGCCAAAAAAGATTGGGTAAAGGAGTTGTGTGGTAAGAATAAGGTGAATTTTTTGGCGGTTCAAGAAACAAAAATGGAAGAGATCGATCTTTTTTCAGTTCGTAGTTGTTGAGGTAATTCTGTTTTCGAATATCTTCATAGTAATTCGGTGGGTAATTCGGGGGGTATCTTATGTGTTTGGGACCCTAATACTTTTCGTAAAAATAGTTATACTACTCGTATTATTTTCATTCATTAGAGGAGTGTGGTTAAACAATGGTATCGATCTTATTATTATTGCGGTGTATGCTCCTAATGATCCGAGAGATAAAGCTATGCTATGGGAGTACTTGGCCCATGTTGTTAATCAGTGGCACGGTGAGGTTATGATAATGGGGGATTTCAATGAGGTCCGTCTTATAACTGACAGATTTGGATCGAAGTTTAATAGACAAGGTGCTGATGTTTTTAATTCCTTTATAGCGAATGCGGGGCTTGAGGAGGTTCCTCTTGGAGGTAGTGCGTTTACTTGGTGCCATAAGTCGGCGACTAAAATGAGTAAACTTGACAGATTTTTTGTGTCCAATAATCTGCTAAATGTTTGTCCTCATCTGAGTGCTATCACACTGGATAGATACTTATCCGATCATAGACCTATCTTGTTACGTGAGTCGGATCATGATTATGGTGCGGTACCTTTCCGATTCTTTCATCACTGGCTGGAGTTAGACGGGTTTAACAAGTTTGTTTCCGATACCTGGAGTAATGCCCCAGTTAATGTGTCAAATGGCATGCGTAATTTGGCGGGTAAGTTGAAATTCCTTAAAACCAATATGAGAGTATGGATTAAAGTGAACAGATGTGAGAGAAAAGTTACTTCTGATAAGCTTAAGGAGGAGTTACGTATGGTGGACGATGTTATTGATAAAGGTTTAGGATCTGATGAGGTTGTTAATAAAAGGGTTGAGGTGTTAAATTCTCTACGAAATATTAATCAATTGCATGATATGGATTTGGCTCAAAAGGCCAAGATTAAATGGTCCATAGAAGGTGATGAGAACTCGAGGTACTTTCATGGGATGTTGAATAAAAAGCGTAATCAATCGAATATTAGGGGCATTATGGCTGATGGCGTGTGGGAAGTTCAACCGAACGCTGTCAAGAGGGAATTTTTGAAGCATTTTCAAGACAGATTTGCTAAACCTATGGAATGTCGGGCTATTATTGATATGTGTTATCCGAATACCATTACAGGGGAGCAACGAGCTGACCTTGAACGTGAAGTGACGATAGAGGAGATTAAGACGGCTGTATGGAATTGTGGTATAGATAAATCCCCGGGCCCGGATGGTTTCACTTTCGACTTTTATCGGCACTTCTGGCCTATTATCGATACAGATGTTCACGCGGCGGTCATTCATTTTTTTAAACATGGTGACATTCCAGGTGGCTGTAATTCCTCTTTTATAGCTTTAATTCCGAAAATCCCGGACGCGAATATGGTTAAAGACTTTAGACCTATTAGTCTTATCGGTAGTATCTATAAGATTATTGCAAAGATTTTGACTAATAGGTTGGTTACTGTTTTGGGAAATATTGTAAGCGAAGTTCAGTCGGCGTTTATTGCAGGGAGACAAATTCTAGATGGGCCGTTTATACTGAATGAGGTTCTTCATTGGTGTTCTAAAAAGAAGAAAAAATATTTAATATTTAAGGTGGATTTTGAGAAAGCATATGATTCAGTTATATGGGATTTTTTGGAGGATGTTTTAAAGAAATTCGGCTTTGGTAACAAGTGGTGTAATTGGATTCTATGCTGCCTAAATTCTTCAAAGGGTTCTATCCTCGTAAATGGCAGTCCTACCGAGGAATTCCAATTCTATAAAGGGTTGAAGCAAGGGGATCCGTTATCTCCCTTCTTGTTTATTCTCGTTATGGAAAGCCTTCATCTCTCATTCCAGCGGGTCGTTGATACAGGGATGTTTAAAGGTTTAACGTTAAATGATTCGTTGTGTCTATCTCACATGTTCTACGCGGATGATGCTATTTTTGTCGGGCAATGGAGTGATGGTAACATTACTACTTTATTACATGTGTTAGATTGTTTTTACCATGCTTCAGGTCTTAAGATTAATTTGCGCAAGAGTAAGATCATGGGAGTGAATGTTGATTATTCGTATGTTAATCAAGCGGCTGTTAAGTTGGGTTGTCAAATTCTTGATACGCCTTTCATGTACCTTGGTACTAAAGTGGGAGGTAATATGTCGCGGGTTCAAGCTTGGCAGGAGGTTGTGGAAAAAGTGAAGGCGCGTCTATCCAAGTGGAAAATGAATACATTATCCATAGGAGGTCGTCTAACTTTGTTGAAATCTGTATTAGGGTCTATTCCTATATTTCATATGTCTATTTTTAAAGTTCCTTCTAAGATTCTCCAGTTATTGGAATCTATCAGAGGCCGCTTTTTCAATGGGTACGAGATTGGTAGCAATAAGGCTTCGTGGGTGAAGTGGAATAATGTCATGAAGGATAAAAAACGTGGAGGTCTCGGTGTTTCAAGCTTATACGCTCTTAACAGAGGGTTGATGCTTAAATGGTTCTGGAAATTTTTCGTGCATAAAGACGCTCTTTGGACGAAAGTTATTAAGGCCATTCATGGAGTTAATGGTAATGTAAGTTCTGGAGGGAATTATGGTGGTCGTTCATGCTGGTCTTCTATTGTCAATGAAGTTCAGGTCCTTCAAAAAAAAGGTGTGTATTTCTTTGATTTTATGAAATTTAAATTGGGTAATGGGGGAACGGTTAAATTCTGGTTGGACAGATGGCACGAGGATGGTATTCTTAAAGATATTTTTCCTCGGGTGTTTGCTTTAGAGGAGAGTAAGGAGGTTACTGTTCGGTCTAAACTTAGGGATATCAATCTGGCTGAGTCTTTTCGTCGTAGGCCTAGGGGGGGAGCTGAACAGACGCAATTCATTATGCTGGAAGACCTGGTTAGATCGATTAGTCTTGTTCCTATGAATGATCGGTGGGTCTGGAATCTGGAAAGTACGGGAGATTTTTCGGTGTCTTCTATTAGGAGGAAAATTGATGAGATGTACCTTCCGAACAGTAGTGAAAGTACTCGGTGGGTTAAGTGTGTTCCTATTAAAGTTAATATCCTTGCGTGGAAAATCAGGTGTGATGGTCTCCCAACTCGGATTAATTTGTCTCGGAGAGGTATTGATATTCATGCCATTTCTTGTCCCATTTGTGATTGTGGTGTTGAATCGTCGGAGCACTTGTTCTTTAGTTGCAAGACGATTCAAGAAATCGGTAAAAAGGTAGTTCGGTGGTGGAATATTAACTATGTTGAAGTTAACTCATATGAAGAGTGGAAAACGTGGCTTACTTCATGTCGTATGGCGTCTAAGCTTAAACAAATATTCGAGGGTTGTGTGGAGTTACCGTAATAAGCTCCTTTTTGATGCGAAACCTCCATTGAAGTCGACTATTTTTGATAATGTTATTTTTAGTTCTTTTCATTGGTGTAAAGCTAGATGTAAAGCTTCGTTCGATTGGATCGAATGGCTTAAAAACCCGTATCTTATTTCTTTGTAATCTAGCTCCTTGCTAGTAGTGTTGAATAAAATTGCCGTTCAAAAAAAAGAAGGAATTCTAGCCACCCATTTTAAATAGAAGAGAGAAAATTAAGGGGAGATGCATGAGTTTTTGTAGGTGCATCTTAAATGTGTGGTTGTGGTTTCTTCTTATCATTCTTATTTTAATTTATCTTCTCATTTGATCCTATATATATATATATACACACATACATAACCGGGTCTATGTAGATGGAACAAAAAGAGATATTTTTTTAACTTTTGTAAACCAACACATGTTAATAAACTTCTACAAGCAACATTCACTAACTCCTTACACTAGTTATGGCATCAAGCAACCTTCCATCCTTTATTACACCAAAACCATACCTTTCTTACACCCTAGTCATTCAAGCCCTAACCATGATTAAGTTAAGTGACCTTAGCTAGTTACATCTTGCTATAAAAGGCACCCTATTTGCAAGTAAACTTCACTTATCATTTTACTAGCTAAAAATCAAATAAATCCTCTCCCTTTGTGCTCCTAGCCCACGACTCACAAACACAACCCATATACAT
>BQNB010163578.1:0-14427 GCA_026074375.1 Tanacetum coccineum | reverse complement strand
TGGACTTGGTTGTGACGCCACAAGGAGAAAACAAAAGTGGGCTTGAAAATTTTATACAAGTTATCACTCACTTGGGCTCACAACACTTGATTATATAAGCAAAATTGTAAAAATGCTAGTTTGGCTCGGTTTTCGGCAAGACGCGAAATAAAGACGTAAAATGCTAAAAATAGAAATTTTTAAGACTTAGGGGTAAATAATGAAACATCGCACTATGATAGCCACGTAGACGGAAGAAAAATCCAAAGTAAAGCTTAAACTTAAATAGGATCACGAAACTAGTCGAGTCGGGTAAAATAATGGTAAAAATAAGAATAAATTATAATAAATTTAGTTACCTGAAAATACGAATTCTCACACACGTCTGGGACTTAATTGACTTTGATGCTACGATTTTGACTTCATGAATGGGATAGAGTGTGTACTTCGAGTTTTTGGGCTTCATAAAATGAGACTGGTTGCATCTCTTCAACCACATGGGGGAAGAGATATCTTGATATTTTTGAGTATGCATTATTTGAACTTCCAGGGGGAAGAGTTGTGAGAAGATTTATTCAGGCGTGAGAAGATACGTTGTTGATCCAGTTAATGTTTCCCCAAACAGTTAATCACTAAGCTTATTATCAAATGAGCAATATTTGATGTGGTTTGCTACTAATTCCGTTGTGCACTTAATTATTCTAAGCTTGAAAGAAAGCTTTAAAACTGCTCAAGAGAGGATTGCTTGTTTGGAGGGAAGCTTTGAAAGCTTCTAAATAAAGAATATGTGGCATGAATGAGGGGGAAGCTAATTCAGAAGCTTCTCCTTTACCAGAAGTGTATGAGTTACTTAGTTCGTGCCTATTACGATATTTCTCCTACAATGTACTACAAAGATGATTCATGTTGGAGTGCAGACTTGAAGTCAAAGGCCACAGAAAACATCATCAGCATTGGAAGCTTCGTGGAAGTTCTTGTTCTTAATCATTATGTACTTGTTAGAAAAATATTATAAGTAAATCCGTATATCGTCCCATGAGGAAAGATTGTTAGGATTTTATTTTATGTGACGACATTACGAAATTACCATAGTTTAACATACCACCATACGTAGGGACTAGAATAGGCATTTTAGTAAATTTATGTATAGATGGTGGTATAAATACCCCCCGCATCTAAAACAAATTACATCATGTAGCGGAACAGCACCTGTACCTAGAAGTACGACCCTACAATCCTCCTCTAGATGACCAGTCCTTTGACACCTCCGACACTCTGGAGGCATGTCATGCTGGAGCATAGCTGGCATCGATTGGACGTTAGGTTAGACCTTCCAGCATAAACTTTTCCATCAGTTGGGGCCGCCGCATAAGCCCTAACGGTCTCTTATGTCCTATTCTGTTGTTGGTTACTCTTGTCAGAGTTGTTCCTTTGCTGACCTTCCCATTTCCTTTTGTTGCTCTCACCGACCCTTGCAGCCTTACTCTGAACTGCTTGCTCGACCAGTTCACGAGCCATGTTGATTGCATCATGAAGAGTTGTTTGGTCTTGAAGAGGTAACATTTCCTTTGATTCCATCCGGAAGTCCCCGAATGTACTTTTCAATCTTTTTCCTTTCTGTTGACAAACCAAACTCAGGATACATCAAAACAAGATTCATAAAAAGCGATTATGTAAGCTGTCTATATCATCACCCTTCAGGGTCAAAGTCCCCTAAAGTTCCCTACTTCCATCCTTTGATCTTGTGGCTGGGAATAACCGTGTCATCATAGTCTTGAATTCATTCCAAGGAATGTTGTTTGCATTCTCCAGCCCTAGAGTGTGCACATTTCCATTCCACCATGTTAGTGCACGACCTTCAAAAGTACTCGCAGCAAACTTGACCTTATCTTCTTCGCCACACTTGCTAGTTACCTGAACACTTTGGCCCCACCACCTTCTCGATCTAGTTGACTCGCAGTCCGACTACCGCCCGATGGTTCCCTTAAATAAAGGGGCTACGACAATTTCTCTAAACGTCCTTGTTATTAACATTCGTGCACACCCTTTGCAACAACTTGTCCTCCCACAATTAGGCAGCTTAACCATAACCTTCCAACATTCTCTAGTTAGTTTGTTTATTTCCGTATTCTACGTCACGCAATAGCTTTATTAACCACACCGTTCTTCACCATTCCTCGACTGCTCTACGCTTTATTCTCTCTCGGAGGCATTGTCTTTCCAACAACACACTTATAAAATTCAGTGAGAATCTGTAAGAGTATGTTAAGTCGTGGTACGATAATAAGAAAACAAGGTAGGAGAATGGTATAAATAATCATGAGTTAATCATTAACACCACATGCAATTCTATAATGAATTCACATAGCAAACCAGATAAAATTTCACAATTATAAAATCAGATTAAAATAACAAATGAACGTAAGAAACATTGAGAAGCCAAATGATACTTCATAAACACTGTTACTTAAACAATTATAAAAATTAAAATATTATAAATTAACCGGTGATGCATTTATAAATAAACATACATTAATCAGACATGTCAATATTTCATATAATTGTACCGATACGAATAAATGTGATACGCTATAAAATTGAATGAAAAGGATCCTAATTTAAACCAAGCATTATATACAAATTATATATACAATAACTGATAATCTAGAAGTGAAAACAAATATCCAAGGAGTACGTGCGCGCAGAATCAGATCAAGCGATGAAGGATTCTGCAATTTGGAAAAGAATAAAAGAAACAAAACAGATGTTTAAACGTAGTTATAGACGTAGTTTTTGAAAATGCACCCCAGTTCCTATAACCTTGGCACTTATATAAACCATTCTGTAACAACCCCCAAAATCGACTACACATCATGAACAAGTAACAATTATGGGGTGCCACCTCACTATTTGTACAATACACAAGATATAGGAAACGACCTCAAAGGGGGCGTTTTTAAATAAGTCACATTCGATGCATTCAAAATATCAGAGTTTCAGTTTTGGTCCCCTCAAAAGATTTAAGACATCATCACTAGATTTCATCATTTCAAAGTTTTAAAACTAAGGACATAATTCAAAGTAACGACACAATTTTTGAGAATTTAGTTAACATTTGTCCACGAGCTCTCGAAAACGAGTATAACACAGAATTCCATCATCCAGATAATCCTAACCGACTCCCTCCAAGCTTCATACCTAAGCACCTGAGATTAAAACTTGCTAAAAGTCAACACAATAGTTGAGTGAATTCATAGGTTTATCAGTAAAAGAGTAGACCACAAGATTTTAGAACTATCAGACTATGAAACATATTCAATAGTCTAAAACTTGTATTATTGCACTAAGTTCATGACCCCGAAACCTTAACTGTTTGTGCCTCTGCTAGTATAGGATGCTTGCCGACAACCTAAAAATGTTCCTCATAATGTTACATGCACCAAGGTCTACTAAAGACCAAAAACTAGACGGTGGTGATTGTCAGTCCCGATAGATCTATCCATAACACTGGCGCTTACTACATTAGCAATTAACGGTTCATGATAAAGAGACTTAAGTGGCAATGCGGTAACTTAGGCAATAATATTCAGGCATAAATCTGGATATCATAATAACACCGCCAGGTTTTTAAGGTCATTAACGACGTCAATAAGTTCCTATTTATATTTTTTGTATTGTATCGCGTTATTGCTTTTTTATAACCGTATCGTTAAGTTAAATCGCGTAAGCTAAAAATTATCGTTCAATGTAAACGGGCATCAAACAATTAAATGTTTACATCAAACAACTGTTAAGAAATTATTTTGAGTATAATTATTAACTTTGTTTATTTTATTTTTATTGGTTACGTAAAGTGGTTACGTTTCGCAATTAAATGCATTTAGGCCTACCCGGAAGCACCAATACCTATCTATACTCGACCAAATACCCACAATTATAACCAATACTTCAAAATTACAAAATATCATCACTTATATGCATGTGTAACCGGATATACAAGATTAAACACAAAGGAGATATTTATTTTGACTTTGTAATATAACACATGTTATATACTCTTTCAAGCAAACTCCACCAACTAAGTCATACATCTTCTAACTCTTGTAAGAGCCCACTCCCTATCCCATGAGTTTCTTACACAAATGGTATAACAACCCACAATTTTCATAAATGTAAATATCTATCTATTAAGTTAGATGATGTACAATCTATCAGTTATATAAGTAACACACTAGCTACATGAGTATATAAAGCTAGCAACTAGTAAATAAACACATACATCTCTCATTCCAAGGTGTAAACAAGCAAAACCTCTCCCTTTTTCCCTTTTTCCCTTATAAGACCATACAAGCATATATACATCCTTCCTATGATAACCTAGTGTTTGCAAGGGTTGGCAAAGGTTTACAAGTATCTAAGCAAGTTATTGAAGGATTAGGGTTTTGGCTTGAATTAGGGTTTTCAAGAGTTGCAAGCTAGGGTTTTATTGCTAAACAAGTGTGTAGATCTTGTTGTTCAACACCACACATCATACCAAGGTTATCTAAAAGCCTTCATCTTTTTATAATTATCATTTTATGTGTATATAAGTTCTATTTAGCAAAATCACCATTTAGGATACTTTTGAACATGTAAGACATATTTTTACTTGTGATCATTGTTATGTACACTTTTACACATGTTATGTTGATGGTAAAATCATGTCATAATGTATATATAAGTATTGTACCATGTTGGTTTAAGTATAAAAAGTGTATATACAAATTAGGGTTTTTAAAGTTTACTTTATAAGTTCATAAGCAAAAGTGATATAAGGACTTAGTGATTTTGTTATCTTGGACAATATTTGGACAAATGATGAACTAAGGACCCTAGGAATGCAAGACATGTAATAATAAGTGTTGTAATGGACTTGTAACAAAATGATTAAGCTTAAAAGTTACAAATTTAGGTTTAAACACATTTTGATGAAAAAAATCCAAAACCTACTGTTTTGGTTCGAAAAATAAAGCATACTTTTTATGTTTTTATAAAATATACATCTCATGACGTTTCCAAATATGTAGAGAACTCGAAAAACCGCCTTATAACGAAAAAGATACGCCAAATATACGTTTTACGTTCTTTTACGTAATACCGGTTAATAAAAATAAATATTTTATAAAAAGTTACTATTCATCAGGGACATTTATTTTTGAAAACATCATTAATATGATAGAACTTTTAAAAACGAAGACGTGCTCGAAAGAATAGCTAAAAACGCAGCAATAACGAATAAAATACGACATTTACGAGTTTTTGACAATAAAAACGATATAAATAAATTTAGGGTCTGGTGTGAACAGTAAAAGTTACTGTTACACCACATAATTTCCAATTTGTGAAATGTCAACTATGATAACACGTCTTAAATACGAAAAGCGGAGGCTCGTCTTAATACGAAAGCGTGGGCACAAGAAACGTCAAAATCGGGCTTAAAACGCAAAAGTTATGTCGTTTTTACTAAAGGGTCATTTATAAACGTTTTTACTTTATAAACGTGATTTCACTAAAACGATTAGATGGTGATGTAGCTATATAGGATTATATATGATAGTAGTTGCCCAATGTGATTAGTACTTATACGACATATATTGGATTAGGTTGCATTCGATCGTTACCGTGACGCATTATCTATTGTTATACACATCGTTGATTGTTCATTAACTCAAGGTGAGTTTATAGCCTCACGTTTTACATTTTACAATGATTTATAAGTTTTGGGGTGAGAACATGCTTTTTTTTACAATTGGACGCAAGTAACTTTGAAATACTCACTGTTTTGGATATTGTAGACTATGCAATACATACTGTTTTGGATATTGTATACCATGCAATACTTACTATTTTGGACATTGTATACCATGCAATACACACTCTAAACAATTGCGATCCTACACTCATACATTTTACAAACCTATGAATTCACCAACATTATTGTTGACGTTTTAAAACATGTTTTTTAGGGGATCAATAAGGCACGAGGTGCACGGTCATATTTTGGGATGTCATGCATTAAAGATTTGGTCGCATTACTTTTGTATAATTGTTATGGGCTGGAAATCTTGGTATTTTAAACAAGTGAAGCTTCGAGCTTTTATAACAAATAATTTGCCAAATCCAATGTATCGGTTTTAAACGACTTTTAATGGTCGTTCTGTATATATCTTGTGCTATTAATCTATGAAGTACCACCCTCAATGACCCATATTTCGCTGCGACCCATTTTTGGGGTGTTAAAGTATGACTAAATAAAATTACAAAGTTTTTCGTTAAGTCTTGGCGACTAACCAAAAACTACTATTTTTAGAAAGTTTCTATTTTAGGAGAGTTTTTAGTTTTAAGACATTAATACCGTCTCATATATTTGTTAAGTTTCCATATTTTCAAAATGCGCTAACTAACCATAATCACTTAACTTCCAAGTCTGATCCGCTAAATTATGCCAAACTTACTATTTCTAGTAACTTTATCGCTTTTCCTAAAATATGCTAATGACATCTTTAAATGATACTAATCAATATATATGTGTTACTATATGTTTCGCTAATGTTTAAAAAGTCCAAAAATGTCCGAAAGTGTCCGAAAACCCATTTTACTATTCAAAACAGCACACTATTCATTTATGTTGCCGAAAAATGTTTCAAGTTTTATTTGGACATAACTTGGCCGTTTTAAGTCCGATTTTAAAGTGCGATATATAAAAAAACTATCTGTTCAAAACAACTTTTTTAAAAACTACTTTTATGCCTAATGAAAACATTTTTAGGTTGCTCGAAACCTCAAAACAAATTCAGGACAACAAGCACTTTTTGTCAAAAACGCAACCAAAATCCATCCAAACTTCACAATAGTGCCTAGTCTAGCCTAATCTTCGTTCACAACTAATCCACAACAAAACCACACCTAAATCTAACCTAATCCCCTTCATTTCTATTGTTGCAACACACTTTTCAACTCATCTCACCATAACTTATAAAACAACATCATAATACTTCCATTTTTATAAAAGTTGTCAAGATGTTTTATCATTTCTTTTTATAAAAGTAACACAAACACATGGACTCTTAAATTTGAACAATATTCATAATGATAAAAGAAATGAAACAAGAGATGAGCCAAGAATGCTTACAAGAATGAAGAAACAAGTAGAAATCACAAGATCCTTACCCAAGATGACTAGATCTATAAAATCCACTTATAAAATTAAAAACCCTAATTTTATAATCTTGAGAAACCCTTGAAAATAAACCAACCAATACTTGGATCTACCTTAGAAACCCTTGGAAATGAACTTAGAATGTTTGGATCTTGAAGAAAATCAAAAGTTATGAAACCCTAAGAGGGTGTTGGTTTGGCCGTGAGCTAGCAAGAAGAAAGGAGAGAAAAGAAAATTGTTGGTGGCTTTGAAATGAAATGAATACCCTAAGTTGTGATATGAGATATATTTATAGGGTGAAATTTAGGGTTTTAAGGGTTCAAAGGTGCACACATGTGACCAACACACACCAAAGGGGTGTGTCTTGGTGGTTTCGGCCGAACATGACCACAAGGACCCAAATGGGTTAAATTTTTAAATCAAAGTTCACCATAGATGTATAAGTTGGTCATGTTGAGGTCAAATGAAGTCAAAGTATGCAAGAGCTCACATGTGAGGGTCAACTAGTGAAGAGTGCATGAGAGTGACCTTCTCATAAGTCACTTTCTCATCTAGCATGCACACATGGGTGGGGTTTTCAAAATAAGATGCCATTTTATTTATTTAGGATGTATTGTGACATTGTTGTGCTTTTAGGCGTCCAATATGACAACCAAAGGGAGGTGAACGAAATTTTTAGCATTACAATGCTTGTCGGATGATAACTCGAGTTTACACGAAAATATTTCGGGTTTCTGGGGTTCCGTTTGGTCAAAAACGTGAAAAACGCAATTTAAAGGATAAAACCCTAAAATTAATATCGGAAGTGATTAAAAATAATGAAACACTTAGAAAAGTTAAAATATCTCATATAAGGCCTAAATTTATTAATAACCGATGCCGGGACACGCCCGATGACGTTTTTCAGATTTACGCAGTTTAACTTCCCGGTAAACTGTCAGATTTAAACGTAACGTATAAAAGTCAAAAATAATGATCGGAAAAGTTTAAAATATTGACCTGAAATTTACGAGGTGTGACAGAATGGCTCAGCAGGTTGTTCTAGGGGTATCATACTCTAAAAATAAGAGTAAGCAAAAGGGTTACATGGGGGTTAACTAATCAGTGTAGTTAGTTAAAATTACGACATGTAGGCTTTTTGATTTAATCCTAGAAATTTACCAGTTAAGCATGTTACTCCATCTAAATCCATAGTACTCATCATTGAGGTCTCGAGTGATATACCAGGCCAAGTTCTAAAGTCCACTACATCACCGGGACACTCATATTTTTGTAGAATTTTAGTAAGCAATTGGAAACCTTCTTTCTTATTTGAGGTCATTCCGGGAAGACAAATGTCATGACCGCAGAGAAAATCAGTGTTTAACTCGTGGATTTTGGTGTATTATTTCACCTACATGGGGGAAGAGATGTAAAAAACAATTTCTGATGATAAAGATACATAATGGTATGATGATTCCTCTAGATAGTGGGGGGGGGGGTGAATACGTTTCCTTTTAAAAACTTTAAGATCAAATATTATAACACTCTTCTACCGGCGGTCCAATATATATATGGGGGCCACCAAGTATATCAGGGGGCCGCCTAATTTATGGGACCGCCACCAGAAGAGGTTTTCGGACTAGATCTTTTGTAACACCCCCAAAATCGGACTACGCAGCGGAACAAGTAACAATGGGGTGCCACATCATAGTACAATACACAAGATATAAGAAACGACCTCAAAGGGGACGTTTTTAAATAAGTCACATTTGATGCATTCAAAATATCAGAGTTTCAGTTTTGGTCCCAAAAGATTTAGAAGACATCATACTAGATTCCATCATTTCAAAGTTTTAAAACAAGGACATAGTTCAGAAGACGACACAAGTTTTGAGAATTTAGTTAACATTTGCATCGAATAAACGAGATAACACAGAATCCATCATCCAGATATCCAACGCGGCTCCCATCCAAGCTTCATACCTTAGCACCTGAGATTAAAACATGTAAAAAGTCAACACAACGATTGAGTGAATTCATAGGTTTATCAGTAAAAGAGTGGACCACAAGATTTTAGAACTAGCAGACTACGAAACATATTCAATAGTCCAAAACTTGTATTATTGCACTAAGCTCATGACCCCGAAACCTTAACTGTTTGTGCCCCTGCTAGTATAGGATGCTTGCCGACAACCTACAAATGTTCCTCACAATGTTACATGCACCAAGGTCTACTAAAGACCAAAAACTAGACGGTGGGGATTGTCAGTCCCGATAGATCTATCCATAACACTCGCGCTTACTTCATTAGCAATTAATGGTTCATGATAAAAAGGGGACTTAAGTGGCAATGCGGTAACTTAGGCAATAATATTCAGGCATAAATCTGGATAGCATACAATTTGAAAAGCACTTGTGTCCAAAAGTAAAAACATGCATGTAATCTCACCCCGGAATTTGTAAAACAATTAAGTAGAAAAAGTTGCTATGAACTCACCGTAGGTATAAGTAGTCGAACAAGAAATAAACAAGGAGCATAAGCACCAACGAATCAACCACGACCTAAATATAAGTGGCCCGTGATTAGAGGGAATAAAGGTCGAGAAGAAAATGCATAAGTATTTTTACTACCTACATATAATTATATACTATAGAATCCACAAGTGCGCCCTATTTTCTATTTGTTAAGACGCTTTTGTTAATAGCATTTCTCTCGTTATTAATTTACGCCCACTTTTTCGAAAAGTTTCTATTTTTAGCAGGTTATTATTTTAGGAAAGTTTCTAAAAATAACTTACCACTTTTAGACATAACCAAAACGCACCCAATAATATATATATATATATATATATCGCCTAATTACCTCCGATATCATTTTACAAGCTCAACGGACTCTAAAACGCTCCGACTACTACGTTTTAAATAAAAATCCGCGACACCCTTAATTTTTACAAATTTGACTTTTATTATAATTTTATCAATTCTGACCCGTCCAAAACGACCCACTAGAATACATTTTCGCGACTCGGACTCTAAAACATTTTTATGTAAAATGACGTTCCGGACAACTTTTTAGTTTTAACCGAGACCCGAAACCCAATAAAAAATAACCAAAATGCCCCTGCAGTTTCAGCCGAAAAATATTACAAAAACACAGACCTGCGTTTGTGTTTTTAGACCCGCCATAAGGCGTTTTTAAATCTAGGAAGCCTCGCGGGGAAGTAAAACGGCATTTTGAACAACTTTCTAGCTTTGTCCGAGACCCGAAACTCGACAGAAATGGACGAAATCGCCCCTGCATCAGATCTGATGTAGTTTGAATAAAGTGAAAAAACGCAGACTTTGCCCTACCTTTTAGACCCATCAGTACTCGATTTTAGACTCGATCGACCTCGCGGGGCAGTAAAACGGCCTTCCGAACAACTTTCGTGGACTCGAAAGTGACGAAAACACCATCGTAAAAATCTCACAGCAACCATTTTTTCCAAAAAAACTGAATTTTTACAAAACTTTTTCTAAACTTCTTTTGGCTATAAAAACTTCGTTTTTGGGAGCTACGGGACGATCCAATTATGAAAACGATCACAAAAGCAAGCTCTATCATATTCTTAAGTCAAAATTTTATTTAAACATTTTTACGACATCAAAAAGGGGCTGTAAAGTTTCTGCATTAACCGACCCGTTCCGAAACCCAACCAAACGCCGTTTTCTCAACACAACAACTTCACAAATGCACCTAGCTAACCTATCTCCTTCCTCTAACACATCCAACTAATTTCAATCACTTCTATATCAATTTAGCACTTAACATATGGATTCCATAATATATAAAAAAAATACAATGCATACATATATGAGAAAATAAAGATCAAAAAGGGTTTTAGAGTGCTCACAATCACTAGAAAATGCAAGAAAAATAATCAACACGAAACTCCCTCTTGGTCCCTTGAATTAGCCGAACCCAAACACCTCTTAAATAGCTAAACCTTTGATTTTTTTACAACCAAACCTTTATTAACACTTAATTCAAGCCCTTGCACCCTTAATTATACTCCATTGCTCATGAATTCTTCAAAACCATTCTTGAAAAAAAAATATGTTGCATGTGGATTTAATTTGGAGAATAGTGGTAGGAATCAATGTAGAAGAGGTTTAGTATGCATAGAAAATGTTGAATCAAATTTTGGGAAGATGGTGGTGGTCTCCTTGGTTGTGTCGAACATATACAGAGAGGAGAGAAAGACATTATTTTTTTTAACTGTGTTTTTATTTTACGAATGAACTTGATGGGAATAGTTTATATAGTGGGCTTTTTAAGTTAGTGATGAGAAATTGGGTGGTGTTTGGTTTATATAGTGGGCTTTTTAAGTTAGTGATGGAAATTTTATACAAGTTACCACTCACTTGGGCTCACAACACTTAATTATATAAGCAAAATTGTAAAAATGCTGATTTGGCTTGGTTTTCGGCAAGACGCGAAATAAAGACGTAAAATGCTAAAAATGGAAATTTTTAAGACTTAGGGGTAAATAATGAAACATCGCACTATGATAGCCACGTAGACGGAAAAAAATCCAAAGTAAAGCTTAAACTTAAATAGGATCACGAAACTAGTCGAGTCGGGTAAAATAATGGTAAAAATAAGAATAAATTATAATAAATTTACTTACCTGAAAATATGAATTCTCACAGTCGATCCCCTTAAGGGAACTCTGGTCCCCAGAGTTCAACTAGCGACGTCAGACGTGTGGGAGGCGAAGAGATGCGGGTACTAGCAATACTTATATATATACACAAAAATTTGATTCTTGGAAATATGGATAAAGAATGGATTCTTTTTTTTTTGACAAAAATTCAAGGTGACTACTCCCAGCATGGCATGGTCTTTCCTGAATTATACATAGTTGATCTGGTTATGTATAATTGAGGACTAACGATGCAATGCTCACTTCGTCAAACTAGTGTTATGTATAAAATAGTATCGAGTGGTTTTATATTGAAGTAATATATTTTATAAAATGATTGCGAAAGCATTTATATTAACCTAAAGATTTATGAAATAACAAAATAGTCTATACATACAATTTCTTAAAAACTTCCTAATCAGGTCGGTAGCAGGTCAAATTTGAACATGTGATTAAGCAAGGTTAAGTGCAACTACGCGAAATGGTGAAGGTGTTAATAACCTTTCCCCCCTCATCTAATCCTACATCATATCTAATGTCTAAGATGGCAAAGGTAATATCGATAAAAGGAGTAAATGCAGAATATGCGAACTTCTCTCAGCTCCCGAATCAAATAAAATACTGGCGTAAGGATCATTAACTAAGACATACCCGTGACCACATTCGGATTCTGCTGTGGATTTTTGACTACCACATAAGCTCTCCCACAAGATCCTTTATTCAGCTGGTTCATTCCCTTAGGACACCTGTTCTTGAAATGCCCTTTTTCACCGCATCTAAAACAAATCACATCCTGCAGCGGAACAACACCTGCACCTGGAAGTCCGGCCCTACAATCCTCCTCTAGATGACCAGTCCTTTGACACCTTCGACACTCTGGAGGGCATTGTCCATGATGGTGCAAGCTGCAGCGATTGCACTTGGGTAACCTTCCAGCATAAACTTTTCCATCAGCTAGGGCCGCCGCATAAGCCTTAACGGTTTCTTGTGTCCTATTCTGTTGTTGGTTACTATAACACCCCGTGTTTTAGGATAATGTACGACATTAATAAAGTCACTATTTATTTTTAGTATTGTACGCGTTTGTTTTTAATGGAAATCGTTAAGTTAAATCGCGTAAACTAAAAATGATCAGTTAACGTAAACGGGCATCAAGCAATTTATTGTTTACGTCAAACAAGGGTTAAGCAATTATTTTGAGAATAATTATTAACGTTTCACAAGTTATTTTATCGGATACGTGAAAGTGTTTACGTTTCACGATAAATGACAATTAGGTTTTCCCGGAACCCTAAAAATTAACGTACGCTTCAACAAATACCTACGTTTATATACAATGATCAAAGTTTATAAAACTTTAGGCATATGTATATATTTATACACATCTCATATGATTATACAAGATAACAAATACTTTACAAAATACCAAGACTTTACAAAGTAAACTTTTATATAAAAACTACACTTTACTTTTAATTAAAAGTTTTACTTATACTTTCTTTTTATAAAATGCAAGTAAACTAAAAAGAAATAAAAGAAAATAAGCTAGGAACATCCTCCCTAAGTTTCATGGGATGATTCCTACTTAGGGGAACCAAGAAACATAAACCTTTAAACCCTTGTTTCCCTCCTTTCTTGTCCCCTTGAATCCCACGGTCAAACCCCCCTCCCCCTTTGATTTTTCTAGTCAAACTTTGCAAGTAAAATATCTAATACCTTCTCCTATAAATACATGCACTCATATGTGAAGTAAAACACTCTTTACACTTAACAAAATTTCTTTCTTTCTCTCCCTTTTAAGCCCAAAACCCACGGCTCAATTAAGCACCCTAAACAAATCATACAAAATTTTTATACAATCCATACAAGCCTATACACATCAATCCTAAGGCACACTAAAGTGTTTGCAAGCCTTGGATCATCATTTGCAAGTATTAAGGAAGAAAAGGGAAGATTAGGGTTTCAAACCTAATCTAGGGTTTATAAGCTTGTAAGCTTTGGTTTTGAGTCTAAACACGGGTTTAGCATTCATTTCTCATCTCATACATCATCCCTAAGGTCTTCCTAATTCCTTCATACTTTTATTTATTATGATTTTATGTGTTATATGTTAATTATGGCTAAATCACCACTAAGGACTTTTTAATATGTAAAATGAGTTTTCACTAATGTTTATGAATTTATGCACTTATTCTTATGTCATATGGTTATATATATCATGGAAAAATGGATGTAAAAGTATGATAACATATGGTTTAAGTATAAATTAAGGTTTTAAAGGTTTACTTAAGAAAGTTATGAATAAAAGTATACAAATGCCATATAAGGGCTGTTTTAATTCGACCTCATACAGTAGGTTAGACATCATATAAAAATAATACGCCTCATGACGATTCCAAAATGATAAGAAACTCGAAAAACCGATTTATAACGAAAAAGATACGTTAATATAAAAATACGATTTACGTTAATACCGGGTTTATAAAACTATTTTTATAAAAATAACTATTCATTACAGAAATTTATATTTTTAAAACATCAAATATATGATATAAATTTTAAATACGAGATCGTACTCGAAAG
>BQNB010163576.1:0-14427 GCA_026074375.1 Tanacetum coccineum | reverse complement strand
CCAGGCCTTTGCAGGCTTGGGTCTGCCTTGTGGACCTTTAGCATTCACATTTCTATTTAAAATAGGTCCACTGTTATAACGGAAGTTTGGTCTAGAGTTCCTCCAATTATAACTTGCTGAGGTCTTAACAGCAGATCCCCAACTTTCCATTACAGCATTAGAATAAGACATTTGTGCTGTAGTTTTTGCAAAGGGTCTCCTTACAGATGAATATGATTTTGAAAAATCCCTTCTTTGATTCATTTTATTCATCTGTGGTCTTTTGGGACTTGAACTGTTTGAGGTCTTGTTAGGTACTGGCTGTCTAGATTTAACAGTATTAACTTTAGGACTAACAGCATTAACTTTAGGATCTGACTAGCCTTTGTAAGACGATAGATAACTTGGATAAATCCAAATCAACTATATGAGAGACACTAACTATGAATATTGCTATTAAGCTCTATGCTTCTATTGATATTTCAATCACGTAGTACATAACATTGTGCCTTAGGGTTCCTTTTATACACCAAGGAAACCCTAATGGGCTTACAATCATGTCAAAGGATAATACATATCCTTTCCTAAGATATCTCCTAAGATATCTCTAAGATAACTATTACTATTTTGTTACACAAACAGACTTAACTATGAACAGACTTAACTATGACCAGTACTAACTCTAGTATTGCTACTCTACCAGTACTAACTTAGTACTGCCAGACTTAACTTAGTACTGCCAGTATTAACTCAATACTAACAGAACTAACTATTACTACCAGACTTAACTGTTATACTACTAGTATTAAGTCTTTTACAATCTATTTCCCAACAGGAGTAAATGGCTTTTCAAGAAGAAGACTGATATGGATGGCAATGTACACACCTTTAAAGCTCATCTAGTATCAAAAGGCTACCCAAACCTACGAAGTAGATTATGGGAAAACCTTCTCTTCTGTTGCAGACATTAGAGCTATAAGGATTCTTTTATCCATATTCGCCTTCTATGACTATGAGATTTGGCAAATGGATGTCAAGACAACCGTTCTAAATGGTAACCTAAGCGAGGACGTGTATATGGTACAACTAGAAGGGTTTGTAGATCCAAAACATCCCAACAAAGCATGCAAACTTCAACATTCCATTTATGGATTGAAACAAGCATCTAGAAGTTGGAATAAAAGGTTTGATGAGGAAATCAAAAAGATTTGTTTTACTCAAAATCTTGATGAGCCATGTGTATATCTCAAAGCTAGTTGGAGTAATGTTGCATTCCTAATCTTGTATGTCAATGACATATTACTCATAGGAAATAACGTTACAATGCAGCAAGAAGTTAAATCTTGGCTTTGTAAGTGTTTTTCTATAAAAGACTTAGGAGAAGTAGTGTACATCCTTGGAATCAAGATCATACGTGATAGATCTAAGCAGTTGATTGCACTTAGTCAAAGTGCTTATTTAGAGAAAATCCTAAAGAAATTTAGGATGGAAAACTACAAGAAAGGGTATACTCCAATGATAGAAAAGCCTCACTATAAAAAGTCCCTAGGTGCTCAAACACCTAGTGAGGTGCAACGTATTCAAAGAGTTCCTTATGCTTCGGGTATAGGTAATCATGTATGAGGTTAGATGCACTAGACCTGATGTTGCCTTTGCGCAAATTTTATGTAGTTTTTTTAGCAAAATCCTGGTGAGAGTCACTGGACTGCTGTTAAAACTATACTTAGGTATTTAAGGAATACTAAAGATATGGTTCTTGTATATGGCGTAAAACCTAAAGCTGAGAGTATCTTGTTATGTTGACGCTAGTTTTAAAATAGATATGGACGATACCAAATCCCAAACGGTATATGTGTTTGTACTTAATGGTGGAGCCATGGACTAGAAGAGTACCAAGCAAAGTGTGGTATATCCTATATCATAACACGGGGTCGATTCTTGGATCTGGCTAGTTTCTAGAGAGAGAAACACTAGAGAGAATATATTCTAGAGAGAGAAAGTGTTTTCTTTTGTAAATGAATTTATGACTAGCTTACCTCTTCCAAAGTTGGAAGAGGCTATATATAGTACTTACAATATACCGGGTATTCGTACCCGACTTAAAACCGAAAAATGTACTATTAACTATTAAACTACGAGCTATAATAAACAGTAAAATACACGGGGTGACCGAGTCTTTTTCTAATATCTAACACTCAGGTCTAAAAATTTCCATAATAGAACTACAAAAATGATCAAGAGATAGACGTGAACTTCTCTCACTCATTTGCAAATATTCATCTAGAAAATCAGCATGAATGTCGTATGCCAATTGACGAATTGCAGAGGTGCACATTAACAACGGGGAAATGCCTTCTTTTCCGGTACAATCAATATTAACACGAAAATGAAGAATGATTAGTTACCTCACCAACTATCCAGTTGAAAAGGGGGTGAGCCATTCAGAACGTCTTCCGGAATTTATATGCATCGTACATCAGGTTCTCGCTAAAAAAGGCGACGACTAAACGGTCATGAGCACCATAACGATCTCGATATATTGGGATTCTCGTTGGTCGATTTGCTTGTCGCCTATTCCTAATAAACAACATTGATTTTCTACACCCTACGGCTAACAACTTCTTCTCCTTCTTCTTCATCGGGGAACATAAACGTATACGAATCTATCTCGGTAATGAGGAATGAAATATATTTTTTGTGAGTAAGAATATGTGAAGATGTGTTTAAAAAATGATGAAGTAGTGAGTATTTATAAGTAAAAAAGGGAATAATGTAAAAAAATTAATTTTTTTATAACATTCGCAACCATGGTTGTTAAGATCCCGATCCTGATCTTAGGATCTTACGATTTTACGATACTGCAAAGCAAAAACGATCCGGATCCTACATAGGATCTTTGTATGCGTAAGATCTTATAGGATCCCGATCTCGACCATAGAATCTTAAGATCTACTCCGATCCGATTTTACTTTTCTCGAACCAGAAACTAAAAAACTACAAATTTATGGGTTGTGTTTCGCAGAATTTAAAGAAAAACATGTTAATCTTCTTAAACATTTCATAATCATAGTTTATGACAACATTTCTATGAAACATTCATATAATGTTGTGTTTATAATATATAATAATTTGTAGATTTGTATAATATTATAAAGACTATTACGATCTCGATCTTGAAAAGACGAAAACAATCCTGGGCAGAATCTCGATCTTGAAAAGCTTACTCGCAACTGATGAATTAAGAATGGGTCTCACTTTTTTTCAAACTCACCGTTAGTGAGTGGCTCATCATTGGACTTGCAACTCGCGCGTGATGGAGGTGGAGTGATAACTGACTTTAGAAACTCACTGGGTGAGTTTTAAACCGCTCCGCCAAGCCATATACTTAAGAGAATCTTTCGTCCTGTGTTGATAAGTGAGGCTGGCATACTGGAATTAGGAAAATGGAGAAGACATCAAGATCATCATCATCATCATCATCATCGTTAAGATGGGGAATACTTCGAAGAGCCCTAATTAATAATAAATCTTCCACCACCCAACAACAACAACAACATTATTCAGGTCTACTTTTCATCTTCATCTCTTTAATTTCCCTCACTATATATGCTTATCAATGCTACATTTATTTTAATATCTGATTTTATGTCAAATAGTGTATTACTTCTACTTGTAACATACTTACTTACCTTATGATTGATGCCAGTTTTTAACCAATTAACTTAACAAAATAAGTGCAGATGGAACAAGTATTTCTAGAAAAGCAAATCGAGGGTTCGGGCTCATACCCTTTCATTTAGTTGATAAGGATGAGCCTTATTCGTCGGCAAAGGCGGCTAAAGAAGCTTGTGTCTGCTATACATTGCCCGATCATACCAACCTTTTCATATAGTATGATTGATTACATCACCTCATTTTCACTACCACTTTTTATATTATGTTATCCTTGTTAACTTATGTTAATTATAATTATGCAGTCAGAGAGTGGACAATTCTGCAAACCTTGATGATTTTAAGATCTGTAATGCATATGACATCGACAACACCGGCCTTGTTTGTAACTACTCTGTTTCTTTCCGCTCACTTCCCTTGGTCAACATTTACAAACCATTATGTGTATGTATCTATGTAATTTCTCATTTAACAGGTGCTTGGCCATCAGAAGAAGTGCTTGCGTATTATTGTTTATCACATCTAGACTTGTTCAGGTTACTATTGTTATATTATTTTTCTACAAGAACTTATGCTAGCAAACATCCTAAGATCGTAATGTAGCTTCGGTACTAATTCAGGTCTAAAAGGGTCATCGAACTTGGATCAGGATACGGTTTAGCAGGCTTGCTTATTGCAGCTGCCACAGAGGCATTAGAGGTTGTCATATCAGATGGAAATCCTCAAGTAGTTGATTGTATCCTCTTTGTTCCTTCATTATCAAGGCTTTAATACATATTTATAAAAAAAGATGTTTTTTCTTATATATACCCTTAACTGTTAGTAACACAATGTGTAGTGGCGTGCATCTCTGAAATTGGATATGCTTAACATGTAGATATTCAGCGTAACATAAATGCCAATACAAGCGGATTTGGAGGTACTAAAGTGAAATCTATGATGCTGCACTGGAATCAGGAAGAGCTCTTGGATATTTCCAACAACTTTGATATCATTGTTGCAAGTGACTGGTAATCCTTACAAGTTAGACCTTTTCTCTACTTGTTCTAGATCTAATTGTGTCATACTTACACTATTTATTTTTATGTTGATTGTTCTTCATATAAAAACAAAAGCTTTCCTTCCACGGTGGTAGTAATTACGATTTCATCCTCGTTGCCGTTCGTTGTGAACTTATGATTGACTTTATGCACTTAGTAACAAATGGAGACATGCACACGCAAACACTCATGGCTATACTTTCCACAAATCATGTTGCTCTATAATGTGTTACTGGTTTTTAGTATTATAAATCATTAATATGTAATTGAGATTTACACGAAAGATGAATGCATACTTGTCTAAGTTAGTTTGATTATGAAGTATGAGGTTGGCCCACCAAAAGATGAGGTCTTGTTCTCATCATCCTAAAGCAGTTTGTAACGGACTAGAAACATTTCTTGATCATATATAATGAAATTCAGTCTCATAAATGCATAATTTGTCTTTGCTCTAATTCGTGTTCATCTTTTGGTAAGAACTCTGAGTTATCCCAAATAGATTTCGTGGAACCTAGGCTTTATAGAGTCGAAATACTAAATTTAGAAAGTGAATCAAACACAATTCAAAGAATTCAGGAAACTGGACAAGTGTCAAGTGTGTAAGGACTGATTATAAAAGACAAGAAAATGCTCTTCATTCTAACTACTTTGAAATTTTTTGAGTACTCACATGTCACATGCTGAAATTGTTGAAGATGAAACTTTGAAAGCAACAAGGTGAAGAAGGAAATGGGAAAACGCTGACTATCGCGGCCACTTACAGAACGACGTGTATGATCCTTTATTTGATGTCTATCAAAACGAACACGTGATCTATAAAGGAGTTGTACTCCTCTGTAGATTCCACGCCGTGAACTCGTGATAGACATCGATTAGAGGAATATACATACCGTTCAATACGCGGGCTGACTGATGTTGTCATTGCTTTCCCATTGGCATCTTTGCCTTCTGGCTTTCAATGTTTCATCTTCATCCATTTCTAGCATGGGAGTACTTAAAACGTGCACAGCCCTTCTGAAAGTAGTGCGAAGGCAGTGCATCTTCTTCTGCCTTTTAAAATCATTTCATTCAAACTTGTCCATTTTCCCAAACTTTGAAGTCCTCTTTCACATATTATTTTGTTAGCACTCTTGTATGGGTTTGTTGATAATCAATGTGTATTGGATAATATTTTAAATCCTGTTTTAGTCACTTTTCGAATATAATGTACGGACCGTATAGGTTGGGTTACACAAATTTTATAATGGGATAAATCAAAGTTTCACTTAGATTTAAAAGAAAGAACCAGAGCAAAACAAGAAATTGATAGTATTTTTTATGAGACCAAAATTATCAAGACTTGTTTTCGACACCCCCATATGATCTACATATACTTACCAGTCATGATGATGGTTACAAACTCATCTAGGGTGGTTGGAGTAAAGAAAATCTAGCAACTTCTAGTTTATGTCGTAGTGTGTACTTATCGCACCAACCAATTTGGTTGGGGTGCTGCTAGTCTGTGCACCAAACAGAAAGCTGAAACAGTGGGTTCTTATATGCTCACTGATTGATCTAATGCCTAGCGTGTGTGCCGAGACCTTATCTTTTGATGAACCTCATATTCAGATTCAATCTGGCTATGGTTTATATTCCTAACCCAGAGTAGAGCTTAGTTTGAATTCCTCCGGTCTCATGTAAATCTCAATTACTTATATGATTGATAACACGGTAATACTAACATAATGTCGTGTGAAGGTGCCAGATTCTCCTAATTCACTTATGAATGAGTCAGTTTGGGTTGTGTTTATATCTAAAACGGGTCAAATAAAGTGATTTTGCTAAGAGGCCACAGGTCAAATGGGTTGTAAGTTTTAAAGTCTATTTTTAACGCATACAGCTTCTTAAAATATCTTCATTCAAGTATTACATTATTTTAGCTATCATAATTGAGGCATTGAACAACATTCTATATTCTTTTATATGTGCATAAATATGAATGTGGGCCAATCCGGCCTACACCAAAAATATGTCAAATCCGAACACGGTTTGACCATTTACCAACCAGCCCATCTTGCCATTTCAAATGCTTCCTGATTCTCTATTATAATAATCTCGACTTTTTCGGTAACTATTACAGCACTTTCTTCAAAGAATTCCACAAAGGTCTTGTTCAGACTGTCAAATGCTTGTTAAGTAAGGAAGGCCCTTCAGAAGCCATATTTTTCAGCCCTAAAAGAGGCAACTCATTGGATGAGTTTCTAATGGAGGTTAAGGAGAGTGGCTTACAATTCACTATAGATGAGATCTATCACACAGAAGTTTGGAGGCGTCATGAGAGTTTCATCAATAATGACACCTTATGGCCTAACTATGAGAAGGATCACTGCTACCCTTTATTGGTCAGAATTTCGTTATAAAATTGCAGGTTATAGATTTATGTTGTTCTTCAATTATACTACGTTTAAATAACACCAGTCACTTCTAGTTCTCCCTGCTGCTATTTTTTTCTTTAAGAGCAGATACATTCCATATAGTGCATTACTGCATTGCTATATACTATATTAGTTTTGGTCCGGAAGATGATCATATTTCTTTGTTCCATTTTCATGGATCTTTATGACATCGGTATATAAAATGGTAAGTGAAAGAAAGTGCTACTGGAGTCCATAGTTTTCTTAGAAAAAAGTAGAAAAAAGAAGATAAAAGCTGTATTTTGTTCATATGTATACCTGCAAATTGCATACCTAATCGTGACCAAATTGTATACCTAAATGTTGTGGTTCTTTTCCGTCCACAAGTCTGAGTAAATGCACTCACAGATGTAACCAACCCGACCCATTACCAAATTTGGCTGTAACTTAACTTTCGGTATGCATTTTGAGTTGTCTTTATTTTCCACCTACTGAAAATTCTGAAACTTATATGTTTGATATGTATATGCTACATGTATATTGTTAGTGCATGATAGTTGTTTCTGACTTGAAAGTGGATTTATGAACAATTTCTTTTGTTTAGTTTCTAGTAGGGGTGAGCACGGTCCAAGGACCGGACCGGACCGAGGACCGAGTTGGTCCATAATGCCGGACCGAGGACCGGACCGAAATGGTACGGTACGGTCCGGGTCGGTCCGGTCCGGGTCGGTCTTCGGTCCGGTCCTACACGGCATAATCGTCGGGTTTTTGGTCGGACCGAGCCGGACCGGACCGGACCGAACCGGACCGAGACCGAAAGTAACGAAAACCCCGGACCGAGGACCGGACCGAAATACGTTCGGTCCGGTCCGGTTCGATTTTCCGGTCCGATCCGTTCTCCGGTCCTGTATGCTCACCCCTAGTTTCTAGTGATAAAAGGGCATGTGACTATCACTATAAAATGTGAGAGGTATCAAGTTCAATTCCTGCTAGGTGCAAACAACTTTGAAGTGGTCACGCCAACCTCCTGAAAAGGGGGGGCTTTACCTTGTTTGAGTATGTGTGACGCTGGGTTCAAACCTCGTGGGTTAGTCGGCCAAAAGGTCGGAAATCATGGTTATTTCGATCTTACAAAGCTATTATCCTTTCTTTTGTTTCGTTAGCAGTAATGTCTATTGTGTTACTTTTTCGAGTGGTACAACAGACTTGAGAGAGCCAACTATTATTTGAGACTCACTGCCTTCTCGTTGCAGTTGATTTCTTCCCGTCAATGTTTGCTTCACAGGGTCATTGATACCCTCAAGGTTTTATTATTTGCTTTACTTTCATTCATTTAAGTAAAAGCTTCAATTGTCTTTAATGGTGGAGTCATGGGAATGAAGAAGATGAATACCAATTATTATTTATTTTTTATTTTTAAAAAGTGTTTGGTTAGTGGTTAAAAAGAAGATCAGATCTGTAACATTTGAATCTATAGAATGTTGTATTTTTTGGATGTTTATATAAAAAAAATTCACTGATCTCTTTTTTCTCATTAAAGTTTTTGTTCGTTAAACATGTTATTCATGATTTTCTCTATTATCAAGCACTGAGAAGTTTTTAAGATCTATGACGGTAGATCTTGGAACGAAAAGAAACACATATCAGTTAAAAAAATGTTAAAATAATGATATACTTTGTAGTAAAATTTGTCATTAAGATACAAAAAGAAACACAATTTGTGCACTTAGGACCAACTCCAAACAGCCACCATTATGCAAAAAGACATTTTTTTCCAAACAGGAAGAAAAAGAAACATCCTCTAAGTGCTTAGAGGCGGCAATTTTGGACCGATTGGTGATGTATATGTCAAGTTGGGTAAATATTTGAAGTGATAAGTTTTGTTAAGTCTCCTATGTTTTAGATGGGTCCAAATGGGTATTTAATATAACCTGCAATTGTATAACAACGAGGTTTGTAACCCGCGCTTCGCCGCGTTTCATGTTTTTTTCTTTAAAATTAGATACCCGGGGGATATTTTGGTCGTTTTTAAACCACCACCGCGGATACGAATGGAAAGGAAGTACAAAGAGTTATTTTTGTTCTTAACAGGATAGGAGGGAACATACGAATAAGACATATATTTCACTCTCAACGTAGTCACTCATCAAACGTCCCACCACCCAAATCAAATATGAATATAGTTTTCTATTTTCTACCATTTGTGTCAGCACTCTTTTCTAGAACATATGCAAGCTCTTGTTGGCTTGCTAATCAATCATATGACATTGAGTGTAGCAAGCGTATTAGCATCCTTTATCTGTAGGCCCAATAGCCAAAGCTTGCCTAACTCTATTGCTTTTCGTTTTCCATATTTTTCGTTCTCTGCATAATTTTATCAGAAAGCAAAGCAGGCGTAAGATTTTTTTGGAAGAAAGCACGTTGCCTAAAGAATTGATATCCAAAAGTGAGACTATTGATTTTAGGGGGAAACATATATAGGTAGTATCAATAAGCAACTTCAATAATCACGAACAACCCCTAAATAAGCAGTTTCACTAAGCAAACCCGAATGAATCTTATATTAGCAGTTTTTTTAGATGTTATGCCAATATTCATTCAAATTTTTTCAACCAAAAACAACATCATATGTTTTCCGTGTATATAAAACCATACATATCACATGAAACTCAATAAATGGCTGGAAATATGACACGGGTCCACACGTCCTAATCGACAGTTGAATACATTAGTCGCCTCCTAGTGCATTATTCCTTAAATTTTATATCTACTTAAACCAAGGCTTTTGCGGTTTTTTAACTTAATTTAGAGGAAGTTACTTGAATATAGTTTACTTACATTGCTGCTAACGTTGGTAACCTCTGAATTGATGCCTTTAGCGTTTCTTGTGCTTGTGAGTTGTGACAATACACCATCCATCTGCAATTCACTTAACACACTTAGCCAACCATCTAAATCCATGTATCTAAACATCGATGGACAGATTATTAAGGTAGTTACTATAATTAATCGAAACAAAAACGTCAAAAGATTCACAAACGATCTAATGAGTACTATTCTGGTTTGTTTACATCCTTTTATTTGTGTTATTAGCATACATTGATTTTACATACCCGTCTTCATATCGTCATATATTCCAAGCTTTCTGTCTATATAACGCGTGCGTCCAAGATTCGTACATATACGCTCAAGGATTTTTCTAAAAATAGTATATATACCGACATGCCTTTAACCTAGTGATGCAAAGTGAACTGTTGATCAAGAAGCTGTGACTTTCATTCGGACTAGATATAATGTGTCTTGTGGTTTGAAGCATAGCATGTGCTTAATTATAATCGATTACAAAACAAACAAGAAGATTATGGTATAGTCACAATCATACCTTCCTTTCTAGTTAGTTTATGCATATATATGATAAGTAGGTTCAATACTTAGCTCATACTTATTCTTTGATCATTAAATCAATAATAGTGGATAAAGAAAACTCAACACTGATTGATTACCATGTATTATTGAAGTTATACAATCATTGAACTAACTTTAAGATTACATATACGATCTGGCCATTTAGTTGTTTTTAACTATGAAAAAGGTGAGTTGCAATCTAAATTTTGTACATTCATAATCATATCCGTAATCCATAACCCTTTTTCATTCTGAGAAACAAACTGATTCACTAATTTTTTGACATAGGTTACCATATTGTTTTGTCTATGTAAATTTGTGAATCAAAGTTATGAACTTAAGCTACTTTTTTTGATAGTGTTCATTAAACAACATGATTTTTTAGTGCCAAAAATCCTAAGTTCAATTAACCTGATACATTTTTCGATATCAAGTATTCAGCCAATACAATACTCCTCTCTATCCGCCACAACTTAGGAAACCTTTCCTTGCGAAAAGTCTATGAACTACACGAAACATACACACATAGTGTCACTCTTTCATCTTCAAAGACTATAATGTGAAGTACTATTCGTTTTAAAACATTGTGTTGCTTTCACTTTGTGCCTATACGACTATTGTAATTAACAAAGAATTTATGCTACTTTAGATATACATGTTGGGCTATTGGGTAACTCTAGTATAAATTCGTTGAAAAAATGTTAGGCAGGCAGTTTTTGTATCAAGATAGGAGTTACTATAAGTTGAAAGCATATCCAGTTATCAACAAATCAGTTAAAAATATTTTGAAGAGTTCAATACTCCAACTTTCTTTGATAAAGAATTTAGTATATATGATAAGTATCCAACTTATTTTGTTATAGTGGTGCATATGAATGTTCTACTACTGATAGCTAAAAATTACAGTTCCCTCACCATTGCATAAAACAATTTTTCAAAAGCCTCTTACTATCAGACTTAAGACAATAGATGTGATAATACTGATTATGCAATAACTACTGTGCATTCTATATTCATATAAAAAATGTATGAAATGACCAATCAATGTATTACCTGACGCACATGCCTAGCAATATGATTCATCTGCAAGCAAACGATGCGCAGAGCATGTTTGTTGGTCTTCTGCTAGAAAGTTTTGAGGCTGTCTTTTATGTCCTACCAAATAACACGCCAATAATCTGCCATGTGGCCAGGGACCCGCCATTCATTTGGGGAGGTTTCGTTACTTAATCTGATTTTGGTCCATTGTAAAACTTCTAGAAATCCCTTTTACGCCATCATCCATAGGGTCACGGGTAGTTTAATCATAGATTTTGAGCCTGTTATGCCTAATGAAGTCACGATGACTGCTGCTGGTGCTCTGCAATCTTATAAACATATGGTCTAGCTTGTCAGAAACGCTCAGTCCTACCTCTTCCATGTTATCTGAATATAGCAGATACAACAAATTAATCTAATATCAAATGGTTTTAAAACAACAAATTTAAGGGGTGTTTGGGATTGTGTATTCGTTTAACTATCTTATCTAAGGAGTTTCAGTACTTTGGATATAAGTTGAAGAGTGCATGTTAACCTGTTACCCATTTTTTACATTCTAACACATTTCCACTTTGGATGAGGTTGTATGTTCAGCTAACCAACTAAAGAAAAGGAAAGTATAGCAGTATGCAAAAAACTGATATATGATGCGCATGCACTTACATTTTTTGCAGCCGTACTAAAAGCTTCCCTATGGCTGATATCTTGATTATTTGCCTTCATCCTTTGGATCTCCTCCCTGTAATAAAAAGGAAGAATATGATATCTGAAGGTCACTTATGTTTAGCTAAGAACAAATTTTTATGACTAAAAAATAGATGGGTATGATAGAGTAGCGATTGTACTTTATGAACTGGTTATATGCAGAAGGAACCCGTTGTCTCTTCTCCGGGGCTGATACATACCCTTTTCTTGGTAAACATTATCCTAGTGCTTGCTGCGTCGGCATCCGTTTGTTCTTCTGGTTATCAGCAGGCGTTACTGTGATGTTTCTACCCTGTGCATTCATACACGTTAGTCATTACGCAGTAATAAACTTCAGCACACACAAAAAAGTACACCCATTTACCCATATTAACTCGTAAACTTACCTGGCATACACGCCCATTTTCCAACATCTAAGTATTCCTTAAGGTAAAGAAAAGAGTAACTGTGTAATGTAATATTTAATTAGCTTCTGCGTTGTATATTTTATGACTTAGTTGCCGAGGCGGATTTTACAAACCAACAAATTGAACATACATCTCAGCAACCAAAAACACCCTTTATGAATTCGCTGGCTATGACACGTTTAGAATTTAGCTGTTAGCAAATTTGATTATAAGACTAAAAGAAAATCAAGTTTTTTTTATACCTAGTCTATATGAGTTTAGTTATTGACTTCCCGGTTCACCGTCACTCACATCTACTAAAGAAAGGTTGGCAACTTCATGTGTGGCGCATGCCACATGTGACCAGACCTTAGATCCGACCAGGCCTTAGATCCGCCTCTGGTTAGGCAATACTTCTTCCTCCCAAATTAAATGTCAATTATTTATTTTAAGCTGGTAATAAATACTTTTTCCGGTCTAAACTAATTGTTCTCGGTAAAATAAATACATTTTAAAGAAAACATAATTATCTTTGTTTTTACACTTTTACATTTAGCAGTTTATAAATTAGTGTTTAGTCATCATTTTTAGCATTGTCACAGCTCTTTACAGTTCAAGGTCAAAAAAACATATACAGAGAACTCAAGAATCAAATCACAATGAAGTAGATAATACTATGATTTTTGATATCCAAGCTATAAACGTTTATGATGTACCTTTTGGATACCGTTGTCTATCAACCGCATTTTTGTTAGTAGCTGGCCTAATGCGCATTGGTGTAGTTGAGCATAAGCTTCCATTCATCTCAGTCATAGCGCTTATTTGTTTAGTCTCGTCTCCAAACTTCACCAATCCATAACTCTTTGTGCGTCATGTCATCCGATCAGTTACAAATTGCGCACCCCTTATAGATGACTAATGCGCCCTAAACTTCTCTGGCCAAAGAGCACAGTCATATGTCTTCAGATGCTATTCTGCAGCGGCATGGCTAACAATCTCGATGAACCCATAACCTTCAGATTGCGTAGTTTTCTATTAATTTCATACATCCTGAAAAAGATAAGGACACTTGATTTTAAATGATACAATTAAATCATAAACCGTAGCATCTGCATGTTAATTCTCGCTAGCGAAAAACACGCAAATTTCCTTATTCGCTATATCAAACAAATGAGATGCATACTCTTATCATGATGGTTATTTAAGAGTGAAGTACTAAACATCTTACTTCCATAGCTCGTCACCACCTAGCTTGGTCCTCTAATAATAACAACCATTTTTCCAAAAAAAAAACATGTACTTCTTGTTTGGTTCTTCGTCGACAACCTGCAGAAACAAAATTAATATCATAAGAAGCGTAATTGTATTCAGTAGAAAAGCGGAAACCTAAATAGATAGTAACAATACCTTTCTATGCTGCTATGTATGGATTTTTAAAGGTTTTGACGGCTAATATTTTACAATTTCTATATGCTGTTTGCACAACACCAAACATGGTTGTTTGGACAGACTTACTTGATGCTTTTCTACATCTTTGATGTGTTGTTTGGAAAGCCGAATAATCGTTGTTTGAACACAGGTTTTAACAACTGGAGTCGTGGTAGAAAAGAGAACTGCCCAAGGTTACAGGCATTATGTGAACTGGTATTAGCTGGTCCAACGTCTCCATCAGTATCTACAAAAAACAATGAACCAAAATTGAACCACAAATGAACAACAATTTCCACCTGCATCCTAAAAGAAAAATAAAAGCAGAAAAAATACATGCATCCAGGTACATTAACGACCAAAAAGCTTCTTACCACGGGG
>BQNB010163575.1:0-14427 GCA_026074375.1 Tanacetum coccineum | reverse complement strand
TTTAAGAATAACATAATTATTATTATTGTATATTTTTACTTTTTACTAAGTGACAGTTTTACCCTTAACTAATTAACTATTTTTTTATTAAATTTGCAATATCAAAATTTCAAGTAAGAGTTATCTAGTACTCTAATTTTGACCTTATGTATATTTTGCAGTACATTACTAATTTAGGACTACCGATAAAGAAATGAAGACAATTAATTTGTGACTAAGGAAGAAATATCTTAAAAAAATAAAATATGTTTAACTTGATTTTGCCTTTAACGCATTTAAGTTTGAGCATCAACTATGAGAGGTTTAAGAAATCTGAAAAGATTTATGTTTTATTTTAACCATAGTAGATTTTCATTTCATGGTTACATAAGATCCGAAACCTTGGACCTCTTTATGATCTAAGAACATTAAATGCATGTGTCATGTGGAACTATTACAAAGATTTACAATGTTTATACCATATGAAAGATATGTTTATGAAATCAAAATGCTTATAAAATGGTAAGGTTGCAAGAAATATTAAATTCATAAAGCTTTATAAACTTTTATTATTGTGGATGCCCTTATCGCAGTCACAATAAGCTTTAAAACTCTTTAAAAGTAGGGCTGAGCAAAACCAATCGAAAACCGAACCGAACCGATAAACCGAGCTGAGCCGAACCGATCGAAACCAAACTAACCATTTTCGATTATTTATATTTATGGTCTTCGGTTTCGGTTTTGCTTGGTTTCGGTTCGGTTCGATTCGGTTTGGGTTAAAACAAAGAAAAATACGCCTAAACTATATATTTGGTTCGGTTTTGCTCGGTTCGGTTCGGTTTCGGTTTTGCTTGGTTCACTCCGGTTCAGTTTTTGGTTCGATTTAGTTTTTATCAGTTCGGTTCGGTTTTGACCCGATGCTCAGCCTTATTCAAAAGCTTTGCTTTTTTCATTTTATCCGTTTAGCTTTAAACTTATGTGAAATGAAAAGATTCTAAATCTTAAATATTTTATAATTAAATATGTTTGAGTTATGTGAGATAACTTCATGTAAAGTGAATATATTTTTTAAAACAATCTTTTTTTATAAATTAATGATGTATTATGACATGACATCTTATAAAAGCTTCTCGAACATCACCTAAAATCTCCAATTTAGAAAAAAATAATGACTAGAAAAAATGTGGCACTATGAAATTTTGTTGTTTAAAATAATAGTAGCTATTAGAGTGTGGTGCAGTGATCTTACGATATGTCATATGGTTTGTTTTTGTACCCATGGCACAACCAAACCGCACCCTTTCCTCATGTTATATGTCCCATGTCATTCGGATGACATTGAGTTATAGGTTTTTTTTCTATGAGGGGTATTTTTGATTAGGGGTGTTAATGGGTTAGTCGGGTTCGGGTTAGCTTGGATCGAGTTAAGGCTAAACATAACATACCCGAACCCGATCTTATTTGAACTCATGTTAGTCGGGTTCAGGTCGATTCGGGTCGAGTCAACTCGGATTGGGCCAACTCGAGCTCCGATCAACCAGAATATGAGTAAAATACTCATAAAATTGCCTATTATTTCTAACAAGGGGGCATACTGCCCGCGCGTTGCTGTTGGGGCTAGCCTAATATTACCAGCTAATTTAGAATATTAAGAATTGAAATTACATGTGTGTACGTACGATGCACATTAGCCAAATGATTTATAACTGCAACATCAAATGACATGAGGTTCTTGACCAAGTAGTCACGCTCAGCAGAATTTTGAGTTATGAAAGCCTGAATAGAGTAAAAAATTGAATAATTAATTAGCAATAAAACAATTGTGAAACAAGTAATTTCTGGCAGAAATACCTTCCACATGTAATACGGAATCTGTTTCTCTAAGTAGGCTGCATGTTGCGCATTTGATATGTTAACCTGAAGCATTGTTAAAACCGATTAAACATAATATTATTAGTACTTGTAACAATACAGTGGTTAAGTAAAGCACCTCGCATAGCACAGGACCATACGCCTCCTTAAATTTATGTTTATGGGCTTGTAAAATAAGCATCATTTATTGTATGGGCTCCTAAATTTCGTAAAGCGTTGAAGGGTTTATTTTTAATACTATCCATATCTTTCAACCTTTTTGCAGCTTGCCTTACTAATACTCTATTTTGATCTAAAAGCTTCTCTTTGTCTTTCGTTTGATATCTTTTCTGTTTAGCAGATTGTTCCAAATCCAATATTTCAGTGGTTAATTTTTCCTGCAAAATTAAAAGACATCATGCATTTATAAATTCAAGAGTTTATCAAGAACTGCCAAAAAAGAAACAAAAAGAAGTGTAAATTACAATTTTTTCTTTAGGGGGTTCATAGCGAGGAAGATTATGCAATTCCAACTCAGCATCTGCTAAATCTTTTTCGGCTTTTGAGATTTCGTCCTGCTTGATTGTCTTGCTTTTCCAATTCTTCCATGTCCTTATATTTAATTTTCCTTTGGCACCGTAAAGTAAAAACATTATAAGAAAGGAAAAATGTTTTGAAATAACCCTATTTTCTTCGACATGTAAACCAAAAAACAAACAGAAACACTGTACCAGCTGGTTTATCTTTATCCAACATTTGCATTTCGTGTTATGTTTCAAAATTATCTAAAAGGTCTTCAACTATGTTGCATTTGACTTCATGATCTTTCTTTTCTTTTTCTGCTATAAAGACAGTTTGTTAACATTATGAATTAAACGCATATACATTAGACTAGACTTACTTATCAAATATACAATGAAAAGTTAAAACATACTCGATAGGTTCTCTAATATCATTCAACGTCTTCGCTGCTCCCTCCATTTTTTGCTTCGCTTCTTTCTCTTGATCTTTAACCTTGAGATACTCGGACTTCTTCATATCATATTTTAACTATGGCAATTTCTTCTTCATAGATTCTACCTGTGATGTCATAAAAATAATAAAAATGATATTTTATGTCCAATTTCATCAAATAATAAAAGGATGTAGCTTCCAATCAAACCTTTGATAGAAGTTCATCTCGTTGACGAACACGCTCCACATCTCTTTCTTGTTCAGCGTTAAGTGCCTTTTGGTAACTTAGAGTTTCTCTATTCTTCTCGACGGCGTTTTGGTGACAATCCAACACTTCTATGTGTCCCACACTTCTGTAACACCCTTAAATCTGAGTACGCATCGGAATATTGAATATCCGAGGGCGTTACATTTTACGGATCAATAGCACAAGATATGAGAACGACCACTAAACGTGTCGTTTGAAAAAGATACATTGGATTAACAAAATACTTGTTTGTTACATAAGCTCATGGCTTCAAATTGTTCAACAATATAAATAAAGATTCCGGTTTATAACAATTGTCCCCAAAATGTAATAAGACCCCAAATCTTAAATGTTGACTCTTCAATTATTGACTTCCAATGTATCATCGCACCTCGTGCCTTATTGACCTGAAAAACATGCTTAAAACGTCAACATAAAGTTGGTGAATTCATAGGTTTATGTAAATCAATGGTAGGACCGCAAGATTTCCAAGTGTATGATTAAGCAACAAATGCAAACATCATAAAAAGTAATTACGTTTTCCTAAGCTCATGACACTGAAGCTCGACATATATGAATGCAAATATATTTGCCAACAAGTGTCCGTGAATGATGTGCTAACCCCGCAACATCCCAAATTCGACATGGTATGCGTTCGTTCCCGGTGATAGCTAGTCACCCGAACGGGGATTGTCAATCCCTAATAGATCTATTCATAACATTCGCGCCCACATAATGTAATTCCCAATCACATCTATGCAATTAATAGTTCATGATCATGGACATACTGGGTTATGGTAACTTAGGCAAACACGTAATCATGGTATAAAATGTGCACTTGCGTCCAATTTGTAAAACAAGCATGTTCTCACCCCAAGGATGTAAATCATTTAAATAACAGTAAAACATGGGGCTATGAACTCACCTCAGTAGGTAGTCCTCTGAATGATAAATATATCCAAGTATAGCAAATGAATCACACCGTCAAATACCTAAGTAAATACGGCCAGTCTTAGTCTACAAGTTTAGGCTAACGACTCAATGCATAAACCACAATAAATTTGCTAGTTTATATATATACTGTTATCACTTGTGTGGTGGTGTACACGTTTATTGTATTCGTTTTCCTCGTTTGCTCTTGGGAAGGTGTACGACTATACACTGATAAGTTTACAAGGTGTTTAAGTATTTAATAATAAATACACCTATTTATCATTCACGTGACTTTAGTTATATAAGTATCCGCATTATATCATGACTAGTCCGGTACCATAAGTGTTTATTTAAATCACTTAATTGTATAAAACATCCTTAGGTTTTCATTTATTGGCAAAAACAGTCCTTATAGTTTAAAATAGAATATTTACCGTTTACACCCCTGAGTTTCCATATTGATACGTTTAGGCCCTTTATTTTACAAAGATTACATTTTAGGTTCTTATGAGTTCCTAACAGTCTCTTAAGTTCAGGAATGTCAAAAACAGTATTATTAATACACTAGCAGTATTAACAATATGCTAGCAGTACTAACTCTGCTAGCAGTACTAACTTCTGCCAACAGTACTAACTCTTAGGTTTAGGGATGTCAAAAACAGTATTATTAATACACTAGCAGTATTAACAATATGCTAGCAGTACTAACTCTGCTAGCAGTACTAACTCTTTAAGCCTGGCAGTATTAACTTCTAATTTAGCTCGTATCATACAACCCATTAGTGAGTTACAAATTCGTTAGAGTTTGTTTGAGCTCGTGTTCGACACAAGACGCGGCTATGGTCTCGCTAACTTATTTCGACATATCCCAAACAACCCTAGTTCGCATATACTATAGTGTACACATCCTTTATTGAGCAAAACGAGTTGTTAAGTATTATGATACGTGACATGAAAGTGTTTCCGTTTCCAAACGAGTTATCAAACCTCTCGGTTAAATATTTTACGGGTGCATGATAAGTGCTTAATTACACATATCTTTTACCTCTAAAAACGAGCTTAAATGACCAAAAACAGACAAAAACTGTATAAATGTTGTATATTGTATAGAAGTGGGACATGGGTTGGTGTCATGCAAGGCAGACCCATGTTAAGCTTGTTAACCATAATAACCGTGCCCTTATGACACATGAAACAAACATGAAACTTGAATAATGAACTAGGCAAGACACTAACAAGGTCCTACTTCTGAACGTTGTGCGTGTAGTCGTGTGGAAACTCGACTTGTATTACCCCAAAGCCTTATATTAGAAACCGAATCTTTCTTGTCTTTCAAACCTTAAACGAATAAAACTTAGCTTTGAATGATTACTAGTGTGATGTCGTGTATGTGGGATAGTGTCCTCGGCTGATGTGACCCTAAAACAAATAGACAAAGTAGAGAGTGTTCGTGTATGTGTGGTAGCAAGATTTAGTAATATGGTGAGGTTGTGATAGTAAATTATAGGCAAATACATGTTACTAATGTTTCTAGTTACACAAACAAACCAAACCGATCTAAGCCCTAGTGGTTTAAAGTTTCTAGTTAACTACACATTGTTTTGATAAAACTGACTCAAGTACCATCCTTAATTGTGATGTTTTTAGTAAAGATTTGCTTAGCTAGAAAAATCTTATGGATTTGTAATTGCGTAGTATGAAACCGGGTATCAGAGGGAAAAAGAGAGCCCAATGAGTTATTAACCATACTAGTAATAGCTTAGTTGAGACCCTAAGTACTAAGCCTTAATAACCATGAATGTACAATTACTTTAGGATCATTAGGATATTTCTATGTATGTACCAAAAAAAAAATTATATGGATATGGACGTGTAAATTCCAGAGGTACAAAGGCTTTGAGATCTTGTTAAGGTATATACTAGTACAAGTTTTAATACCCTTAAAATTAACATGTACTTAGGAAGATTTCTAGTTATATATTAGGCACAGTAACAATTTGGTTTTTGGGTCTCAATTGCCCATAGAAATCGGCCAACATGGGTTTTTAACACAATAATTGATTTAATTTAAACGTTGAGGTAATGAAAATTGGGTATTGGTTTTAGTCTATGTAATTCTAGGTATTTCCGTGTGTGTCCAAGATGTATTTTATTTGAAACTAACCACTTTTACGTGCCCAATAAAAATAAAATACGCAAGTACATAATTATCTTCTAATAATAATTTTGCTATTGGTTGATGCAACCCTAATTTATTGACGACCGTTTACATTAATTGATTAATTTCATTAATTGATTATTTCTAGTCTACGCAATTAAACTTAAAAGTAATTATTAAAATTAAACGCGTATCAGACTAAAATAAATAGTGACGGATAATAAATGTCGTACAATGATATGAAAATGAGAAATGTTACAACTTCCCACAATAGTTGAATTTCCCTGGCCACTATATGAATGAGACAAAACCCCTATTGGGTTATATTTATAAATGAATTAAGGGGTGTTTGGCATAACATGGGCATTCCCGATCAGCTCAGATAAGGGCTTCAGTTTAAAGCGTATCATGGCTGCATACCTATAGGGTAGCCTCGCTAAATTACGCACCGCTCATGTTCATCATTGCCTTTTCATAGTAGCAAGTAGTTCGTGTGCCACATGCGTAAACAGCAACTCAAAAGAATACGACAGTATCTGACCACACCATAAGGGTGTTGTCAGTCTCATGTATGTTAAATTGGAAACGATTTTCTATATGTAAGCGTGTGTGACCGTGACAAAGGCTCAGACATAAAAGTACGGTTCCAAATGAAAGGGCGGTCGACATACCTTGGCTGCAAGAACCTGTGTCGTGGTGTTCCCTTGCCAAGGCGAATGCTGACTTGACACGTCCCCATCAATAAGAAACTCACAACTATTGGAATATCATCATCGCCTGCAGCCAATAAAAACAGTAAGTTAGCCTATAGTCTGGTCGATTCAAGCGGGAAAAAGGCGTGTGCGCAGTAAGATACTTACCCATAATAGCCATACGTGCTTCAAATTTAGCACAACCTGAAATAAGTGCAACGACAATCAAAGTTGAACGATGGAACACATTTGCAATGGCTGCAAACTGCGAAATTTGGTCTGCCAAAATGCTTGTGCGATACATCCGGCATGGTTGCAAACCCAACGGTATACTGTCCCAATGCGCGAAGAATCAAACTTGTGATTTAGATAAACACACCTTTCCTTTGAAAAAAGCCACGCAGACTAAATGATACAATACGACGAAACGGGCCGAAGTAAGCCCAAACAAAAAAGAAACCGGCTTTTGGCATTTCCGACATGCTCCATAGTAAACAGATTGAAAATTCAAATAAGGCGATACATCCGGCACGGTTGCAAACCCGATGGTTTATCCTGCCAATGCGCTAAGAATCAAGCCTTATAACGTTTCACCACGTTCAAGTGTACACCAACAACCATATCCAACAACATTCATATCCGATACCGGTAAAAAAATGCCGAACAATAACAATGTTGCAATTGATTCAAAGTGCCCAAATGACAGATAGCCACATGTGAATCAATACTTGTATATAAAGCCCTGTAAAGTTAAAAACCAACAAAAGCAAACAACCTTAAATAACCACAACCTGAATTAAAAGCCTTTAACCCTATGGTAACTTAGAGTTGTTGTCCACCTTAAGACCCCAATATCATCATGTTCAGTGGCAAAAAAAGTAACTAATAAAAGTGACTTAATTATAACCACAATAACTATACTCCAACATCACTTCAATTAACCCATATACCATGAAGCATATCGAAAAACACAAACGACCATATAACTTTATAAAACCTGAAAGGGTACTTGCGTACGAAAAGCATACACCAAAATACAACCCTAATAAGCTTACTGATGTTTCCATGAAGAAGAGCACATCGAGAATAACGATCGGAAAGAGGTAAACATGAAAAGCGACACGAACTAAAAAACACAATAACAAATATACCTTTTATATATCCTTATAGAAAATAGTAATCATAACATAAATTAAAACCTAAATACACTTTATCATATGAAACTAAAAATTGATAAAACATAGTTACCTTGAATTGAAACCATATTGTTAACCACACAGATTGATTACCGCGCCTCTCTGTAAGATGGATGAATCACTGTGAGTTTCGTCAAGATTTTTCTGGAAGAATCGGGGAATGGGGATGAAGGTGGGGAGACCGGTGTTATGAAGTAGAAATAATGCTCATGGGCGATGGGTAAATGGACAGAAAAGATGAGCCAAAATTAGGCCATCATATTTAGCACTATGACACCGGTACTGTTTTATGACTTTTAGTATATAGGTAAATTTAGATGGATAGTTAATAGAAAAAAGAAAGATACTCGGGCCTAACGGACCCGAACCCGAATTCGCCAAACATTCAACATAATACTCGACTCTATTTAGAACTCGGGTTATTTCGAATCGACCTGAATAACCTGAATAAATTTTCTGATCTGAGTTAATTTGGTTGGGTCCGGTTAGGTAGGGATTTGTTTGACACCCTATTTTTGATAGTGTGTAATAATTTTTTTTAGATGTTTATAACCTGCAATTGCAGCTGGGTCTCTTACCCGAACCCGACTGATACTGACTGATACAATCACTTAACACAGGTTCTCTCTACGCTACCTCATAAAATGGGTTTAAAATCAATTTCTTGGGTTTTACTCTACTTGTAGTATTTGCATCATTAATAATTTTCTTCTGCTAATAAGTATATACGCAGTTAGGTGTATTTTTTAGTTGTTTGTTATGTTAATCTTTGTGCCCCTATCTGTTTAGTTTGAAGTAAGATAAGCAGTTTAGTCAGGAAGCTACTCATTTTGGGATTGCTTATTTTGTTCTGCTTAGAAGTAAGTACTTATTAGCTACTACTTATAAATAAGCACTTCTAGAAATTAGTGTTTAGATTTGCTTATTTTGTAAAAAAAATGCAATAATACAAAAGTTATACACTATATTTTGGAGTATTATTGCATTTTTTTTAAAAATAAGTAAAAGTTAGGAACTATTTACTTCGTGCTTATGTATATGAGCATAAACCAAAAGAATAAGCAATTCCAAACACACTATTGGTTGATTACGAATAAATAACGCTACATTTATACCCACATTTTGAAATATTTGTTGGTGTTTGTTACATAGTTTGTAGTGATTACAGTATTTTATAAAATATATGAATTTTAATCATAGATTTGTGAATTGTACATGTTTGTGGATACTCGGAACTCCTCGATTTTTTTTATTGAATTCGTCTTTTAAGTGGATTGTATATATATTTCTATTATTTTTAGAGATGCTTCACCATGTGATCATACAAGTAGTTGTATCTGTTTAAATTCGCATCTAACTTGCAAGTTTATGGATTAAGTTGTTTCTTTCTACTTTATTTGCCCAAATGTACGCATTTTAAATCGTGGTTGTTGATGTGTGTATGATGAACCGTAGATTGACAATGGTGCCAGGAAATAAGGAGCTTTTGAGTACTAGAAATCTAGGGAAAAACCAACTCGGCGGTGTTATTTTTGGTGGTAAGAACACTGCTGCGATCAAGGAATGCCTATCCAAGCAACTCTTTGGTCAGTCCTGTAACTTGGCTATAATTATTTTATATAACTGAAATCAGAGCATCTAGCATTAATCTTTACTTTGTATTGTTTTCCATAATAAACTAACTCTATAAATAGCGTTTTGAGATATTTTGAACCTGGGTCTTCCAAGAGCCGAGCTAGAATTAGTTTCTGAAAATTTTCCATGGATTAACTTTTGGATGCTAATTAATATACTTGATTGTCTGTGTTAGGTTTGACGAATCAGCACCTTTTGTATGTTGAAAAAATTGATCCTGGTTTGCCATTGTTTCTATTGAACTATACCGATAGCACTCTGCATGGCATTTTTGAAGCTGCTAGCCATGGTAAAAAAAATATAGATCTCTATGCATGGACTAGTGATGGCACACAAAGAACTCCATATCCTGCTCAGGTAGCCAATACATATTTTAATTGGCCCATGCATTTAAATTAAGACTTTGTACTGAATACATAGGAGTTTCGCTTGTTTTTATTTCTTGTCTCAAACAATCAAGTAAACGAAAATCTAGCTAAACCAGGAAAGTCTGAAATGGGTTGAAAGGCGCCAAAGCTTATTACCGGAATCATGATTAGCACTTAAATTAATTATAATTGGTATTTAAAAAATGGAGAAAAGCCAACCCCACCCGCGCAGTTTTTACCCGCTACCCAACCTGCCATGTTGCCACCTCTTGGTATAATGACATTTGCCCATGAAATTTCTTCTTGTTATGTAGGTCCGAGTACGTGTACGGATGCGATGCCAACCACTAACAGAGAATCAGTTTAAGCCTATAATTGTGGACAATTACTATACTCAAAATCATTTCTGGTTTGAGTTGGACCATGCTCAAACAAACAGGCTGATGTCTTTGTTTTCATCTCAACCGGCCTTCGTTCCACATTGTCCTACAGCTCAGTGGAGTGTACGTGTCCCATCTATATCCAATTTTGATGAGAAAGTACAAACTGAATTAAACAAAAAAGCTACCTTAGATGATCGTCTAGCTACAATCGGGAAAGATGACAAGGAACTTGTATACGCGAAGCTTACACACATGGTTCTAAACTCTAAATTCGTGGATTCATCTACTGGCTGTGATGATGAAACTGAAAAGGTTGATGACAGTACCTTGGATCCTCATAAAAAACTGGATCCACCGCCCGACAACCATGAAGATGAAGCTAAAGAAGATGGTCTTGCTAATCCATTTGAAAGTCCTGTTATAGCTGAGGTCTCTCGCCTATTCATATGTTGTTCTGTTATGTCTTTTGCTCGTCATTTATAAGAATATATATAACTCTAATGGTTTTCTTTTGTGCATATTAGTTGATTGAAAAGGTGGACGATCTGATGGCATTCAAAGCAGAGCAAGATCGCAGGATTGGTTATATGGAAAATAAGATTATCTCCTTGGAGCAGAATCTGGTACTCTTCATATATCTCATTAATCTTGAAGGCATAGAGCTTTATAAGATCATATCATCGTGAATTATATGTTCATGTAAAGAAGGCTTTAGGTACAATGAATTTTAGGTGTTTGTCTTCTATTGGTCTAAAGCGGCCTCTGGTAAGAGAAGATATATCCCCTGTTGAGGGTATAACATATAAAGCTTGATTTGTTTCTACTGTTTTATATGAATACGCTTTTGCATGAACGAGTTTTTGCGTGGATCTCATATGTTTCTTTGCTCCAGGGTTATCATGTTCGTAATTTTCGCATTGATTTGTTTGTTCTATTCTGGTTTGTATATTTAGCTGTTTTACCAACTATTTTCTGTTTGAAGCTCTGAGGAATAGTGTATAATAGGGTGTTTGGAATTTGATGCTTTAAAGGCGGGCTCAATATCAACTCAAACTTCTTTATACCTCCTTAACATCCCAATCTGATAATCGAAGTTTATCAGTGGAGCATTGCCATGTGATATGAGTTGGATCTAATTTTGAAATCGCTGAATATTATCCAATCATTACAATTCAAAATAGTGGTTTCATATCTTTGAATTTATAGCTTCCCTAGTAATTACTTCTTAAAATTGAAAAGCTGAATACATGTTGGGATGTGTGACCAGGTTGTTTGATTAAGTTGTTATGATAATGTCAATTGTGGTGTTATTGAGATCCTAATCAGACATAGTATGTATGCGATGGAGCAACATAAACAAATATTATATTTAAAATCATTTTTTGAGCCTCCTATATTACATTACAAGGAAAAACAAAAGAGACGAGTGTATTTGAGCATCACCATTTTAATGATCATGCATTGTTTTTTTACATTTGTGAGTTTTATGCATCTCTCATTTTAATTGCATTTAACTGAATATACATCATCTATTTTAATTGGCACCCATAGAAACTATAATTTGTTACTTAATAATCTAACAGGAGTCTTAAAGATTGATACCATTTAGCAATAATCAAATATTATATTTTGATAAATATTAGTAATTTGAAATTTTAGAAGAAGGATATTTAATTAATTTTGAATCCTGAAAGGATATTGAAGTAGTTTAGAAATTTGTTAGGATTGTATGAATTTCTACAATTATTAGTAGTATCAGTATTATGTTAAGTCTAGGATATACTATTATAAACTGTATGTTTAATTAGATTCGTGATTTGATATCATTGGAGAGCTCGTTTACCTCTCGAAATTAAAGCATGGGAGAGTCGGTCTATCCTTCGAATATAGACAATAGACTGTTGTCTTATTTGTATATTGTATTTTAAAAATTTTGGTTCATTTTTTAAAAAATTCTCTAGGATTCCACGAGCAAGAATTGGCTTAGTTGACGATAGTAGCATTTGCATTGCCTTATGAAATGCAATGATGCCCAATATTTTTTCTGTGGCCTCTGAATTTTTATCTTTTCATTATCTGACAATTTTGTAATTTGTTTCTTCACATGTCAGGCTGAAGCTGAAAATGAAATTAGGAATCTGAAAGGTCACTGTATCATGTTAGAAAATATAGTGTCCCCATCTGAGGAGTCAGATAGTATAAAGGAGAAAACATCCGATAGCGTGATCCATTTGGATAATTCGCCTCAGACAAGTGATTTCCGCTTAGACTGTGATGACTTGATATTTCTGGTTGGAGGATATGATGGCAGATCATGGTTCTCATCAATGGATTGCTATTCACCTTCACTGAATCAGACTAAATCTCTAAAGCCAATGAATACTGCAAGATGTTACGCTCCTGTTTCGATATTGAATGGTGAGCTGTATGTATTTGGCGGTGGAACCGGCGGTGTCTGGTATGATACAGGTAGTAACTTGCTATCTCTTTCTATGTGTATGTGTTTGTCTGCTACTACTGACATATATTGTTTCTTTTCCGTGAAGTTGAATCATATGATCCGGTTAAAAATGATTGGACAAGTCGGCCTCCTCTTAATGCAAAAAAGGGAAGCCTAGCTGGTGCTACCTTAAATGATAAGATTTATGCAGTTGGTGGTGGCAGTGGCAATGAGTACTATTCAGCTGTTGAAATGTTAGATCTTGATGTCGGAGCCTGGATTCCATCCCGATCGATGCTTCAAAAGGTATGTTTAAACATTTAATCACTAGGTACTAATGATTTACTTAAGAGGTCACATATCCCACAGCTATTATTCTTCTACTTGAAAGATTGAGGTCAAGGAGGATACACTCTTGTTTTCTTTTAACTTCAAATAAGTTTCAAGAACTTGATTTTATATTTTTGACGATCAAATATGTTAGGGTTTGCAGTGTGTTTGGCATCTACCGAGATTAAAGGAGCTATCCTTTGCTTTTAGATATTGACTGTGTCAATGGCTATCTGGACATTGATTTATTAAGCTGATTGTTTATGAAAGCTAGAAGGGGAATATTCATATATGTCAAACGGATCAAAAGGTGCTAAATGTATATGATTAATATATGTCCGGAAATATTTTCGAGCCTAAGGGGACGCACACGTTTATATGTTAAATGACGAGAAAATATATTAATGTAATATATTAAATGTATAACAAACGATCGTTAAAAGTTAACGAGTATTAAATAATTAGTTAAACGTTTAATGGTTAAACGTGAGGGGCTAATTATTAATAAACCGAAGTTTAAAGGGTTTGGTTTACTCTTTTTATTCCTAGTCGACAAGAGAAGTAATCCTACAAGGATTAGAAGATCAACTCTATAAATACAAGGTTAATTGTTTCATTATAATATAACTTAAAAAACCTAAACTTTAAAATTCGATTTTCTTCTTCTTTGTTGACCGGTTTAAAAGATTGTGGAATCTTTGGTTTGTTTTCCTGACCGAACAAAACAAAACACACTTTTGTTTTTTTGTTTTGTATTTGATACACTTGGAGATTATTTGTTCGCTAGTTGATTGATTCAAAGAACAAGAAGATCGTTTGTTATCCACTACTAGTACTAGCATACCTCGTCGTTTGCTAAGAACGTATAGTGTGTGGAAGCTTAGAGGAATCATACTTTTGATTCTAGTGGTTACGCGTTGTATTATACACACGCGTATAAAGAAGACGGTGTTTACGGTTACCTTTAAACGGTGTATCGTTTCGTGCTAAAAGGTACATATTTTCTATCTTGTTAATTATTGTGTTCTACACGTGATCATTTATTCCGCTGCGTACTCGTGTTAATTAATTGTTAATTAGGTTATAAAACCCAACAGTGGCATCACGAGCCATCGTGTAGAATCTTTAATTACAAGAAATTAAGTTGGACAAAATTAGAGTTTCATAATTAATTTTAATGCCCCGTTGGGCGTTTTTTGTTAAAAAGATTTGATCTTGAAGGTTAATAAAATTAATTAGACGAGATTTAGGTTGTATGCAA
>BQNB010163574.1:2216-14427 GCA_026074375.1 Tanacetum coccineum | reverse complement strand
CTACGAAATTTTTCGCTTTCTCTAGTTGTATCCAAGGAAAGAAAGCAAGTGAAAGTGAAAAAATTAAACAAAAACATGTTCTTAAGATTTTATATACTAAAGAAAGAAAGTGAAAAGTGGGAAACTTCATTGTTTTTTTGACTCAAATGTTTCATCCTATTTTTGAGATGAAAGGAGAGTAAAGAAGTATATTAATAATGAAATGATAATACTATCCTTTGATTTATATTTTTCTAATGATTTTTTCCATTTTAAAAGGGTGTTAGTGTAATTTTCTTAATTACTCTATTTTCAAAAACACAAAATAAAACACTAGATTACTTTTATTTAATTTCTTTACTCATCTTTTCTTTTTTTCAAGAAAAAAACTCGAGAACAAATTAATGCTTCTAAAAAAAGTAAAGCATGATCTACAATTTTAAATGCAACATTTCATCACAAAATCAAATATTTAACAAATACAAATATTAAAGCAAAATGTACAATATTTATTTTTTCCATGCATATGTTACAAGTATAAACTAATTAAATACACTAATTAATGTTATTTTTATAACACCCCTAAAATAAAATAAAAAGAAAGATATATATTTAAGCAAAATGTACAACATTTATTCCTACACGCATATGTTACAAGTATAAATTAATTAAATACACTAATTAATGTTACTTTAAAAACATCCTAAAATGAAATATACATGTTATTATACACATTGTACAAGCAAATAACAAATACAAAACTTAAAACAATTTATATGATACTTCGTAACAAATTGATGATACATATGGTTTTGAAAACTGAACCGGACCAACGGGTTCAACCAGAAATTGGAGTCACCACCGGTTTGGCTTGCCAATAAAATCCGTCCGAAAATGAAACACAGATGACCGGTCAAAACCGGTAAACACAGGTGAATCGGGTTGAACATAGATCACTTTTTTATTATCCGGTTAATCAGTTCCTTCTTTTTGGCGTCTAAACTTCAGTTAGTGGGTACCCGCCGCTGCAACGCGCGGGTACCCTGCTAGTAATTGTTAATGCATTAAACTTGATTACACGTCTAAAATGTTTACCCGTGAACTGGAGAACCGGTAATCGCTCATTTCAATTACTTTGGTAGTAAAATGAATGACCCACCCCGTGATGGATATTAAAAATCTTCTACTAACCGAACTAGGGGTAGCAATTTTTTACCCGACATGAAACCCAACCTGAAACCCGACCTAAAACCGACACGAAAATCAATAGGTTCGGGTATTTCGGGTCGGGTTTGGGTCAACCCATCTGACCCGTTTACTGTTGAAGTAAGTTCAAGAAACTACTTACGGACCGTTTGATTCCATAAGTTTTGAATTAATTGGATCTTTAAAAAGATTTGTAATTTGTGTATATTGTAATTCAAAGAATTGGAATGGTTAGTAAATGAAATTGATAATTGTCTAATTGATGAAACTTAAAGTGATTGGTTGACTCACAACGTAATGTAATTCAATGTTTTTATATAAAACTTAAAAAAAATATAATAATAATTAAAATAATATAAATAATAATAATATTAATAAATAATAATAATATTAATAATAACAATATTAATATTAATAAATAATAATAAATATAACAATAATAATAATAAATATTGGTTATTAAAAAAAATTATTATTATAAAAATAAAATATTGTTATTAGTTATATATATCCATTATTATTATTGTTATTATTTACATATAAAATAAGAATACATAATATTAATAAATAATAGTAATATTAAATATTAAGTAAATAATACTAATACAACTAAAAATTAGTATAACATATAATAATAACAATAAAAAAATTAATTATATTATACTAATTATTTTATTATTTATATAACAATAAGAATAATAATATTAAATAAATAAATAAATAATATTAATAAATATTAACAATACTAATAATAATAATAATATAATCTAATATAATAATATTATTATTATATAATAATAACAAATATTATTTATATACTTATTATTTTATTATTTATATAATATAATCATTAATAATAATATATTTTATAAAATACTGTAGGTTTAAAGTATAAAGTATTTTGAATTCACATAATACAAAACTTTCCAACAAACTGCATAAGTATTCTGAATTTTCCCTCAATTAAAAATAAAAAAGGTCACTAGCTTTCAAAAAATATAGAAATACAAAAATATTTTTCTCCTCAAAATCTTTAGAGACGCCTATTAACGTACAATTCAGAAATAATCCCTTCGAGTTCAATGGCCTATAGCTATACTACAATTGTTAGATAATCTGCCTAAGGAGGGTTGTTAAAACCTTTATGGTTGTAACCCGTCGCATCACTTGTTTAATCCACTTACCCGGCTCAGTATAGTTACAAATGAGGAAGAACCTTCACTAGAAGGCTCCACTCCAGCTCAAAAGCCCTTTCTAACCAAAAAAGCAAGACATTTTTGCATGGAAGATAAAGCCCGTCATCACATGATGGGGTGCCAAGACGGATCATTAAGCACTCCCTCAATGTCAACCCATCTGTCACCCCGGTTAGCCAAAAAAGAAGAGTGTTGTCTCCCGAGAAGAGCTAGGTAGTGACACAAGAGGTGGCTGAATGGCTGAAGGCCGACATAGTCAGACGAGTAAGATATCCTACATGGATTTCTAACCCGGTATTGGGTAAAAACAAGTTTATGGGAACCTGATGGATTATGGCATAGATTCAAGAACATCAACTCTATGGAAGGTGTGATGTGATGGAAAGTTGTAATTGTGTGTGAGCAGGAATTCGGCTGGGCGCACTTTGTAATGGAAGTGGTGTTGTGATGGGAGTTCGTGTTTGGGAACGGTCCAGTATGAGGTAAATGTTGTGTTGTAACAGGAAGCGGTTGAGGTGGTGTAGTAGGAGCTAAATTTGGTGTAGGCAATAAACTAGTAAGTAAAAAATCATAGTTAGGCAAGTGCGGGTCATGGATCCGAAAGGAAAAATATCCTCATCAAAGGTTACATGATGGAAAATGATGATTTTATTGGTGGTTAAGTCAAGGCATCGATATCTGTGATGGGTATCCGAGAAATATAAAAGGGGTTGACCGTGGTTGTAACTTGTGGTCAAAAATGTAAATGAGGGAGTAGAAAATACACACCAATACACGAAGGTCATGATAAATGGTGTTTGTTTAAGGTATAGTTTGTTAACGGTATTCCATTCTTAAGTAGCCATAGAGGGTAAGCTATTAAAAGGAATGTACCCATATTACAGTGTTCAACCCATAAAATAGGCATGGATTTTGGGCTTAGAAAAAGTAATGTCTGGACAAATTAATAATAGTCGTGAAGCATACGTTCTGATTTCATTCCCGTTTTTGGTTGGGATTATCTTAGGATATGAAAAACAGTAAATTGTATGCCATAGTTGGCGAAAAAAAGGGTATGAAAACTGAGTATTATCAAATCACACCCCGCGACTCACAGAGACTGTCAAGGTACTAATATCACAATAAATTGCATATTCACAAGTGCAATCGAATCAACAAACTTTGGCAAATAGAATCAAATTTAGATGCGCATAGGATAAGAACCGTAAAGATAATGAGAAAAATGATCTAAGAAAATAGCATAGTATTTGATTTCACTGATACTTGGAAACGGGGGATGTCCACAAATCCGAGTGTATGATATCAAATGCCGACTCAACACGCGAATCAGAACTATAAAAAGGAAGCTTAATATGTTTGCCTAACTAACAAGCATGACAAAGTTCGAAACCTTTAAAACTAATGTGCAATTTGTTAGACGACCTACACTTACTTACGAATCAATAGTCACACGGTATGTCCCGAGGCGACTGTGCCATGTAGATTGACTCAATAGATACATTCAAAAGGAGTGGAGAATATGTGGGTAACAAAGATAAAGTCTCTGTTTGCTTATCACAACGGATAAAATATACGCCCCCTGATCCCTTACATGAAAAACCAAAATACGACAAATTCACCAAAAACATCATTGTCTTTTATGTAAATTGGCGAACAAAAATCAATTTTTTTTATTATATCCAGGAGTTACAAAGATGTTTATTTAAATACAAAGTTTATAGGTGTCAACAAAAGAGCTATGTTCCCCTATTGTGATCGGTATAGATTGTCCATATGCCACAAATACACGACGGCTACATTCTTTGATTAACTAAGGTTGGAGTATACGTGATGCCAAGCCGTCTTGAGATGTCAATAGTCGTGATGTGCTAGGTTATCGGAAGAATCGTACAAACATGAGACCCTAAAATTAGGGAACAAGATAGAGCACTGTCCGTAAATTGTACAGGGAAACAAACCCAGCCAAACTAAGCTAGAAAAGAGGCGAAGACAGGCATGCGCTAGTTTTAGGATAGGGCTACGCAAAAATGGGGCCTGTGGTTGGAGTTTTGCCAAGTCGATACGTGACGTACCACTCTCGGCCGATATCGGCCGTTCGAGGCAAGACCAGCTACTGTGAGGCTATCGCCACCGAACACGACCTGCAACAATCGTCGAATGGTGTTGTTGCGTCGTTACACCACGAACACGACGAGGAACAAGACAAAAAACTATCTTTTTTTTATTTTTTAATTAGGTTTGTGTGTTGTGTTTTGTTTTTAAGTGTGTGTTATTTCTGCTATGAAAATGGAGAAGAAGATGATTCAATGGTGATGGTGCTGAAGAGATGATAACGTGAATGACTAACAGTAATATGGAATGGAGGAAGTACATTGATCTCTCTATAAAAGTTTTATAGGTTTTAAAGGGATTATGTAATAAAAGGCCGCTCAACTATTAAGCATTTTACTTTTAGGCCACTCATTTTTTTAAACTAAGTTATGGGCCACCCAAGTATGTGTTTGTTTTTCTTTATACCAATCTCGTTTAAATTCTTGTCGGAAATTTATAAAATTTTAAGAATAAAGTTTACTTTAGCATACGAAAACAATAAAATTAAAAATTTAAATGTAAAACATTAGTTAAATTATCTTAATTCACTTTCAACTAACTACAGTTCTCTTAAATAACGGCTAAACTGATATTTTACATTTCATTACTCATTTGTGTTGTTTTAATATGTTACATTTAGCTTTATTCTCGTTGTTTAAAAAAATTTTGAGCTAAAACAATCCGAAATTGGTATAAACGGAAGCAAACTTTTAAATAGGTGGCCTATAAGTAAGTTTTGATACATGAGTGGCCTAAAAGTGAAAAGTTTAATAGTTGGGTGACCTCTAATACATAATCCCGGTTTTAAACTCTCTTTACACATTGATGAGTTTGATCAACGACATGGAAATCGGTGAAGCGTAAATTCCACAAAGATAGTAGTTAGATGGTGCATCCACACCACACGTGTATGAACGTAATTCTTTCTAGCTGCTCGTGCCCAACTACCAGCATTTAGACATTTGGCTCAACCAACAACTTAACCCATACTATACTTTGCCTTGGTGTCCAAAACAATCAATAACCTCCCTCATCATCTTTAATTTGTGTCCCCACCATATCAATATCTTCATCTTGGATTGTCTTGTACATTTCAATTGCTCGACCTACGTGTTATTGTTTTTATTTTTTTTAAACCGGGATCGAATATGTGGACAAAAATATATGCTAGCAAGAAGTTGAAAAAAATTGCAAGAAATTAGATTATTACATTTAACATGAGTTATAATGGTCTATTCTGATCTAAATTGACCTTTTTACTAGATAGAGCCGAATGTCGCGACTTGAACTTTATGAGCACTATATAAATTGACCTTTCAACTTGGATGTATGTTCATTTTCAAACATTTTCCGTTTTTATGAGCACTATATTAGCCTAGATAGACTAACAAATATAGTTTTCTCCCTTGAATGTTTGTAAACTGTTATACTATTGCCTTTAATTACATATATGTATATATAAACATTACTACCCATTTAACAAGAACTTTTTTTTACGGTAATTTTTATATCTCACAAATATGATTAAATCTTGTCAGGTTGATCTTGACGCCTCTTGAATACCGTTCGTCGTCATCCCGAGCCTACATGTCGAGCTGCCAACATGAAAGAACCCGTTAGAAGAGGTCCCGAGGTTGAAGCCCCAGGAACCACCCTCCGACGATCAAGTCAGTGCTTCCATCATAAAAGACTTAAAATATAAATGTAGGTAATGTGTGATGTGGTGATATGTGAATCCAGGGAGGGAAAGATATATATATTATAGAGAGAGAAAGTAAACATGTAGAGGGAGAAAGCATAACCCTATAATTGAGAAAATGAAGCTTATATAGGCCTAATACTTTCACTTCAGCCCTCTGAAGATTAGATAACCTGCTAAATAGGACCAAACATACACAAAACACCAAACTGTTAGAATTAAGTGCAAAAATGCCCCCTGCAATTTTAATCAAACCATGAAACCGCATAAAGTAAGCCAATATCTCTCAAGGCTCAGTTATCCCTTGTCTATTAGATGGATCAGGTATATCATACCACATACGTCAACAGCAAAGGTAAAGGGCTTTTATCTAACATAGAGAAAATTAATCTATTTGTGGCCATGGAGATTCACTTGCACCGACTCTGAGTTATTTAAATGGTAGTCGCCTTGTGATTAGTCCACTCACAAAGTCGAGTCAAAAACACGCGTATAGAAAAAAGTGGAATTTTATTTTATTAATACATATCAAAAATAAGAAATGCACACTTCAACAACTTGTAACTGATTAGAACACCTTCCGAAATATGTAATTCGAATTTGATTTTCTTACCGAATTGATCGAACCGAATAAACCGAAAAACCCAATAACAAAAAATGATGAACACCCCTTAATACATAACATCTTCAAGGTTACTAGCCTCTCAGCCCGCACACAAAAGTTAGTGGACTCACAATAAAACTCACTTAAGGGCTTAAGGCTGATATTCGGGCCAAATTTTACATAGAAAAAGAAACTGACTTTGGACTTTCAAATACTTGTAACACGAGGCATGTAGAGCCGTGCGATGCACACGGATTATATCTAATGTGTTTTAGAATTGTTGTGTGTAATTGTTGTTGGCGTTTTTGGCATAGTCTTATTGGTCATTAGAGTTTTGGTGTTGTGGTTATTAGGGGTGTTCGCGGGGCGGTTCGGTTCGGTTAGTTGGAAGATTTAAACTATCCGTCGCGGGGCGGGTAATTAATTTTACTATCCGTCGCCGAACCGTACTAGGCGGGTAACCGGACATGCGGGTACCCGAAGTGAGCGGTTACCCGCGGTTCGGGTCACGGTTAACCGTTTTTGACGTTTAATAGAGTTTAACCGTATAAAAAATAACATAGTCTAGAACATAAAATGTATTTCTAGTAAAATTAAATGACGTTGAATTTAAAAGTCATATAAAACTTAAGTATTTCGTTACAATAATCGCATTCAAATATTCATATATAACGTATTAACAAAAAAATATTACTCAACATTATAGATTACGATCACATTAATCAATTTTCACACATAGATTTTTACAAATGTTTACTTTACGAGCTAAAAAGTCGTTATACAATAAAAGTATTGCAATAATCGGTTAATACTTGTACAATTATTTGAATATTAGTTAGAAAATAATCATGTATAATATGCACGGTTCGGTTCGGTTAACCGCGGATATCTAAAAGTAAAAACCGAAACCGAACCATTATAAGCGGGTTTTTTCGGTTTCGGTTTTTTTCGGTTTCGGTTTCTTCGGTTTCGGGTTTTTTCGGTTTCGGATTGAGCGGTTCGGCTCGGTTCGTCGGTTTCACGGTTTTTTTGAACACCCCTACCCTTTACCCATACATTCTTTACACACATTCAAATCTCAAACACACATTTTTATATACTTTCACCTTCCAAAAAATATATGTCGGACTTGTTGTTCAATTACGACAACAAACCCGAAGTTCGATCGCGGAGCGCTAGATCGCGTGTTGTATCGAGCACAAATAGCAAACACGAGAGACTACAAAGAACGACAAGAATATGCACACGGTATTAGGGGTGCAAACAAGCCAAGCATTTATCAAGCAACTCGAGCTCGAGCTCGAGCTTGACTCGATCGAGTCGAGCTTTTAACGAGCTCAAGCCGAGCTCAAGCCCAATAAATAGGCTCGAAACATATAATGAGTCGAGCCCGAGCTTTTGATAGCTCAGCTCGAGCTTTTTCGAGCCTTAATATAGATATACTATCTTATTATTTTTATATAAGTAAATAAGGGCTAATTTGAATATTAAACTAATTATAAAGACGTGATTCATAAATGATTCCTTTAAACCCTAATTATCTCTAACCATTTGCATTCTAACGTTTTGTATTCTACAGTTCTACACGGTGCACACTTCTTACCTCTTAGTTTTGGCGTCGTACTTATTGATTTAGTGATTGTGTTTAATTTTAACGCCGTACTTGGTTTTGAGAATATTGTTGATTTTGTTACTCTTAAATCAATCTAATTTAGTTTTTCATATATGGTTAACGTTTTTTTTGTTTACTTATCAGACCATTTCACCCACATCATAAGTTTCATTTAGACATTCCTTTAGTAATGAACTGAGTGCCATTGGCTTCATATTGATGAATTTAGATATTAAATATAATTTTTTTTTATTCGAGCTTTTCAAGCCAAGCTCGAGCTTTGCTCAAATCTTACTCGAGCTGAGCTTAAGCTTGGATGGTTAAATCTTGACGAGTGATCAAGCCGAGCTCAAACCTACCTTTTATATTTTGAGCCGAGCTCGAACCTTATCGAGCTCGGGCTTGGCTCGACTCGATTACACCCCTACACGGTATACCCTCAAACACCCCTTTATTAAAAACCTAATAAAGCTTACGATTTGAGGAAGAAGAATTAATGACTAGCATCCCTTCTCATCTTTATTTACAGAGATGAGGGGGTAGAAATCTATCCTAAATAGAATAGGAAATATCATTGCCTTGCAAGGCAAGTTTAACTAATCCTAGTTATAGTCTATTCCTAATCTAAATTACAATGTACACTTAACCCCCTAAACTATGTTTAAATTTACTCCTAATATCCTACAATTTTCACCTTAGGAGTAACACTTAAATATAACCGATACTCAACATCTTTTCCTCGTGCTGGAACCTCGAATCGGAGACCACCTTGTCGACCATGCATTGTACTTCAGTAATTTCCCTAGATTGGCTTTCATAGACTCCTTCACTTTTCTCTTTTCAGCAACATTACCCTCTGCACCCTCTTGACCAGGTATTCCGATTAACATAATGTTTGCCCCTACCTTTATACCAAGGTGTACCTTTTCCTGCTCCTTTACCAAGCAGTCTATGTTTGTCTTTTCTTTAAGTTGCTTGTCCTCCAACCATCTTTGAGCCAATGCAACATCATCGTTACTATCCTGAAAACCCTCAACTTCACGATCTTCTTGAGCTCCATGTATTTTCACCACAAACCAAACACGTTTTTCATCAGGTACTCCATGGACTCCTGTTTCAACATCAGGACCAAGTTGTTTGAACCCAACTTGCTTAACACCAAGTTGCTTAAATCTAACTTGTTTTGAATCCCCGTGCTTTTGTACACCAAAAGTCATCACTTTTGCTTCCAAAGTATACACACAATTCTTTTTCCTAATCTCAGTCATCATAACCCGACAACCTTTGATCACCTTGATTTTACCCGTCTACATCTCCACAGTATAACCCTCTTTTTCAAGAGTACTCATAGAAATCAAACTTTTTCTTAACCCTAAAACATACCTGACATCTTCCAGTATAAAGCTTGATCCATCATGCAACTGTATCTTTACTTTTCCTGTCCCTTTGATAGTGCATGTCCTGTTTAGGGCTGCAATTAAGTCAAGCTTATATCCAGCAACTCGAGCTCAAGCTCGAGCTTGACTTGATCAAGCTAAGCTTTTATCAAGCTGAAGCCCTAGCTCAAGCCCAAAGATTAGCTCGAAACCTATAACAAGTCAAGCTTAAGCTTTTGATAGCTTGGTTCAAGCTCTTATCAAGCTTTTTCAAGCTTTAATATGTAATAAATTCATATAAGTAATCAAGGAGTAATTTGAGTATCAACTTAATTAAAAGGACCTATTTCATAAATAAATGAATAATGTATTCTAAAATGACTTTTAACCCTAATTAATCTAACGATTTATATTCTAGTGGTTTGTATTCTTCATCCATAGTTTTGACTTTTGAGAACATTAGCCAAAACTAATCAAAAACTAATTAGTACTTTGGCTAATGTACGTTTTGTTGAAATATTGTGTACGTTTGAACATTAATTAGTACGTTGGCTTATGTTTCATTCTAATGTTTTACTTTGGTACGAGAATGTTATTGCTAGTTTTATTAATGTTTAATAATCTACCTTGGTTTTCACTTATGGTTTTTGTTTATTTTACTTTATGCATATGTTTATTGATGAGTTTGGGCGTTTTGCTATTAAATATATTAATTTTGTACACATTCAAGCTTTTCAAGCCAAGCTCAAGCTTTAATCAAATCCTACTCAAGCCAAGCTCAAGTCTATATGGTTAAAGCTTAACGAGCTATCAAGCCAAGCTCAAGCCTACTATTATTATTTCAAGCCAAGTTCAAGCCCTGTCAAGCTCGAGTTCGGCTTGACTCGATTGCACCCCTAGTCCTGTTATCACCTAACTGAACTGAACCACCATCAACAACCTTAAAGTCTGATGCGGTCGTCGTAGGACTTCTACAATAAGTTTTACAACTCTCTAGGCAGTGTACCTAATCGTTGTAGCGTAGTATAGACAAGGCTAGGGGGTTGTTATCGTTCTCTAGGGGAATAGCACTGTAAAGCCCAGATCGAATGTTCACTAAGGTCTAAAGGTTGAAGGAAGATTATTTTTGTATTTTTGTGTTTTATAGAAAGCAAGTAAACTTATGGTTTTGAGAGTTGGTTTGTATTAACTAGTTATACTTTTAATCTAATCTAATGAGGAGACAATTATATAACGAAGCATATTCACTTGGGATGCACCACTCCTTGCTAGCTATCCAATTCTACCTATTGATTTGTCACACTTGAGATGTAATGTGTAATTATTTCCTAAGTCATGAACGAATTACACGAACCCGCCGTCTACTTAGTATTCCGCTAGAGCAACACACAAGTAAGGTAGTATGAAGACTGTTACCCGATGGTATCCTTTCTACACAATCATGTTTCCTTAGATATATCAACAGCGATACAGACAAAAGCTGATTTTCTAAAGCCTAACATGCACATCCATCAACAAGAAGCAATAGGAAACAAGAATTATAAACTATAATCAATTAGACTCATTGAATATGTCACAAACAACAGATCCAATCAATTAATGACAAGGTTCATGCAATCCCAAATAAATACTAGATGAATTAGCCAAGCATACTCAAGCAATATAAATCATAATCAACAAAAAGAATTGAAGACATGACTTAAGATAGATATGATAATCAAACCATTACAAGATGTTTATGGCATGAATTAAGTCTTCTAAGTTGCTGGAAAAACACCTACCCAAACCCTAGAATCGGACTTAGAGTTGGGGGCTTGATAAAAACGAAGTTATGAGGCTGTATTTATAGGCAAAACCCTAACCGACCTTTGTGACGGCGTCACCAATAACATGTGACGCCGTCACAGAGACATCTTTTGCATGGTTGTAGATTTTCTCGCTCTGAACGCGTGAGCTGTTGAATCGTCAAAATTCGAGTTCGTATGAAGGAGTTATGGTCAAAACAATATCAGGTACTTCATGCGCGCATTGAATGGTATTCTTAATCTCGTGACACCGAATCTTCTAGAGTTCCTTTAGGTCGTCCATGTTCTGATGCCGTCGCTAAATCTTTGACGCCGTCATGGGTTGAATTGTGACGGCGTCACGTGTATCTTGTGACGCCGTCCCAGCCTTTGAGAACATAATCTTGAGAAATGTTGATGTAGGTTCGTAGTCTTGTTCGTTTCTTCTCCAAATGAGCCCAAGTCGTGTGTATTTCCTCTAAATGCTTTCCAAATGCAAAATACCTGAAAATGAACGATTAAGTACCTATTTTGGGCATAAACACACGATTTAGGGGGTTAAACGATCACGAAAAAGTGTATAAAATGACACCTCATCAAATACCCCTACACTTGGGATTTGCTTGTCCTCAAGCAAATGGGCTTTTCTACCTAGACAATAGCA